>CM035173.1:64424232-64741959 GCA_020205615.1 Panax quinquefolius
AATAACAATTCATGTATAAACAAAACATACTCATATTGAATTAGTTCAATCACAGAACAGTTCATCTCATAGAAACACCAAAGTGTTCACATTGTGGCACAAGGCCTCATACGTTCTACCACCTTGTACAAATAGCGCACATTCACATATAGACATAACTTCTCAAGTTCAACATCTGAGAAGTTTAAGAAACTAGCATTCATTTAACATATGAATGAAGTTAGGAAACTTGCCTTACGCACAACTATGGCTTAAATTTTACGCTGAACTGCTCATTCCAATTCCTATATAACACATAAGGAAAATAACATGTACCAATTAGCTATATATTTGACTTACGAATTGGTTTTAACTTATCTTTACTTCTTAGGGTTCGCGTTCTTGCAATCTAAGTTTACATGAACAACTTTTATTACCGGTTTATGGCTTCATAACATACGGAACATTTTACGTTACCTTATTCTTATCTTACAACGTCCAGTTCATTCGACTCAGAACGTCATCTAAGTTATACACATTAACTTGGCTTCTTTACGTTATACGTACTTGTTTTTAATTCAGCTCTTCACCGTTCCCAGGTTTAGTCATTAGTCTTCAATACCGTTCTTTACGAATTTCTTAATAATTCATATCTTACTTACTACCTTTGTTAACGTCTACGTCATACAACCATTGTATACCTAGAACATTTGTCCAACACGAACACGATTCGCGAGAATCGTTTACGTATTCAGCGTTTATGTTACTCATCTCTTAATCTCTCGTTCAACCTTTTCTCGAGGTTTTAATCACTTTTAATCGTTATCCATCCCATGAACCCCATGTTCATTATTCTTTCTTAATGTCGAAGCCATACCGTTTGTTGTATGCTAAGACTGATCGTTCATCGCCACTACGTTACATTTACGTTCATTACCTTCTTGGTCTTTTAATCTCTTTCAATCATTTCATTCAACTTGTACTAATGGTATAAATTACCTGTTTAAGTGTTATATTCGATGAACTACACATTCATTAGCTTTCGTTACAATTCCCCTCAGGTTTCGTTAACATGCCTTTTGATTGGCTTAATCTTCGTCCTTTGTTCATTTTATGTTTTTAACGTTCTTCGTTCGTTCGTCTGTAATTTGGTCATCCGAACTTGGAATTCATTCATTCTTGAGTCCACGACTCACATTTTCTACGTTCTCTTACTTTCTTATGGAACCTTACACCTTTAGGTTCATTTACACACTTTTTAATTCTTGTTTGTCTTTTACGAAATTTTTGCCATAACATTCTTATAGCTCAATTTAATCTGTTCTTCATGAACGTTTCTACTATTCCTAACCAAGAAATAACATCTAACTTATACGCGATCGTTTTAAACTTGTCCATCAACAACAAATTATATTAAGATGGTTTTAAATTTGTTCATCAACAACGTTCTTCGTGTTCTTCGCGAGTTCTTCGTGTTCTTCGTTCGTTCTTCATTTTTAATCGATATTTTGATTACGATTTCACTTTTTATTGGATTTTGATGTTATAAAACACCATTCCTTACTTATTTCACCGAATCGTTCATATGATTCATTCGGATCGTTCAAATTCATTACGAATCTTATACTTCCTTAAGAAATTTATTTACTAAACTTCTAATTCTTATTTCTTCATTTCTCAATGATTTCAACCATATGAAATCATTCTTAACACCATTTACTTCTTATTCTCATTAAGCTATGTTTTAAACATAGAAAACATAAAGAAAATTTATACGAGACAAGGTTTCAGATTATCTTTCTACTTTAATCGTCTTCTGTCGAACAAGTTTGCTAATGAGCAAGCTTTTCCTCCTCTTTTTCCTCTTTTTTTCATCCAAAATCTCTCTCTCTCTCTCTCAAAAGTTGTAGGAATTTCAAAATCCTAAACAAATGAATTTAGCTTCCTATTTATAGATTTTCCAAGCTATGGGCAAAATAATCATTTCGCCCCTCTGGTTACTATTCACACCTCCTTACTATTCCACCTCCTTACTATTCACGAAACTTTCCTTTGATAACCGAACAAAGGTTATGAAGAAGCTTGAATAATAGGAATAATTACGATTCCTATCATTTTAAAACCTTAATCACATTCACTTTGAAATACTTTCCTTCTTCTACCTTTTTCATACGTATCATGACTGGCTAGAATCATTAACACAGACTTAAAAATAACGGTTCATGTATAAACAAAACATACTCATATTGAATCAGTTCAATAATAGAACAGTTCATCTCATAAAAACACCGAAGTGTTCACATTGTGGCACAAGGCCTTATACGTTCTACCACCTTGTACAAATATCGCACATTCGCACATAGACAGAACTTCTCAAGTTCAACATCTGAGAAGTTTAAGAAACTAGCATTCATTTAGAATATGAATGAAGTTAGGAAACTTGCCTTACGCACAGATACAACTTAAAGTTTATGCTGAACTACTCATTCCAATTCCTATATAACACATAAGGAAAATAACATGTACCAATTAGCCAAATATTTGACTTACGAATTGGTTTTAACTTATCTTTACTTCTTAGGGTTCGCGTTCTTGCAATCTAAGTTTACGTGACCAACTTTCATTATCGGTTTACGGCTTCATGACATAAAAAACATTTTACGTCACCTTATTCTTATCTTACAAAATTTGGTTCATTCGACTCGGAACGTCATCTAAGTTATACACATTAACTCGGCTTCTTTACGTTATAGGTACTTGTTTTTAATTTAGTTCTTCACCGTTCCCAGGTTTAGTCATTAGTCTTTATTACCGTTCTTTATGGCCTTCTTAATAATTCATATCTTACTTACTACCTTCGTCAACGTCTACGTTATACAACCATTGTATACCTAGAACATTTGTCCAACGCGAATACGATTCGTGAGAATCGTTTATGTATTTAGCGTTTATGTTTCTTGTCTCTTAATCTCTCGTTCAACCTTTTCTCGAGGTTTTAATCAATTTTAATCGTTATCCATCCCATGAACCCCATGTTCATTATTCTTTCTTAATGTCGAATCCATACCGTTCGTTGTATGCTAAGAACGATCGTTCATTAGCTTCTTGGTCTTTTAATCTCTTTCAATCATTTTGTTCAACATTTACTAATGGTTTAAATTACTTGTTTAAGTGTTACATTCGATGAACTACACGTTCATTAGCTTCCGTTACAATTCCCCCAGGTTTTGTTCTATTAAAAGCTCATTCATCGGCTTTGCCTGCATTAAGCCTTGATCGTTGGTTCCTTTATAATCGCTTCACCTCGTGACTATGACTAGCGCCGATCGCGATGAGTTTCAGATTCCAGCCTCTCCGGTCCGGTGTCTTCTTGGCCGCCACCTTACAAGGCATGGATGGCGCTGCGGCGCCAAACCCTAATTTTTGAAAAAAAAATTCTAAGTCTTTAATTGTTTTGAGATGTTTACTTCCTGATCTCATAACTTACACGTTATAACTCGGACCAAGGTCGTTCCAAAGCCATTCTCTTTCTTATCTTACATAATTCAATCCCCGAGACAGAACTTCATTCTGAATTCGTTAGCATGCCTTTCGATTGGCTTAATCTTCGTCCTTCGTTTGTTTGATGTTTTTAACGTTCTTCGTTCGTTCGTCCGTAATTTGGTCATCCAAACTCGGAATTCGTTTGTTCTTGAGTCAAAGACTCACATTTTCTACGTTCTTTTATTTTCTTATAGAACCCTACAACTTCGGGTTCATTTACATACTTTTTAATTCTTGTTTATCTTTTACGAATTTTTGCCATAACTTCGTTATAGCTCAATTTTAATTCGTTCTTCATGAACGTTTCTACTGTTCTAAACCAAGCAATAAGCATCTAACTTATATGTGATGGTTTTAAACTTGTCCATCTACAACAAATTATACTACGATGGTTTTAAATTTGTCCATCAACAATGTTCTTCGCGTGTTCTTCATGTTCTTCGTTCGTTCTTCATTTTTAATCGATATTTTGATTACGATTTCACTTTTTATTGGAATTTGATGTTATAAAACACCATTCCTTACTTATTTCATTGAATTGTTCATATGATTCATTCGGATCGTTCAAATTCATTACGAATCTTATACTTCCTTAAGAAATTTATTTACTAAACTTCTAATTCTTATTTCTTCATTTCTCAATGATTTCAACCATATGAAATCATTCCTAACATCATTTACTTTTTATTCTCATTAAGCTATGTTTTAAACATAGAAAACATAAAGAAAAATTATTCAAGACAAGGTATCGGATTACCTTTCTACTTTAATCGTCTTCTGTCTGACATGTTTGCTCACGAGCAAGCTTTTCCTGTTCCTTTTCCTCTTCTTTTTAATCCGAAATCTCTCTCTCTCTCTTAAAAGTTGTAGGAATTTCAAAATCCTAAACAAATAAATTTAGCTTCCTATTTATAGATTTTCCAAGCTAGGGGCAAAATAGTCATTTAGCCCCTTCAGTTACTATTCACACCTCCTTACTATTTCACCTCCTTACTATTCACAAAACTTTCCTTGGAAGTTTTGTGGTTCCTTCTTTCGGGTTTCGTCCGACAGTTTTAAAAACTACGATTCTCGGAATCCAAATATTTTTGGATATTTCTTCTTTTCTTTACCAATTAACTTTTATGAAATCTTCGGATCTTCGAAAAACTGAAAAATACTTTTTGGTGTTAAGAATTTTCCTTCACATTTTCCCCTAACGTAGTTAAATAATGAAAAGTACATAACAGTATTTTTCATCATTTTTATTTCATCCGATTTCTGCACGTTTTTCAAGAAAAACTTTTATCGGCTTACTTAACTTTTCACGATATACTATCGTCAAATCTTTCGATGGAATGTCATTTTGACATACCAAACTCTCAAAAAGGCTTAGGTTATTCAAACCCTAACCTTTAGGATTTCGTCAGGTGAATAGTGCCTATTTCGTCTTTTTCCCCGAAAATATTTTTGTTCCCGAAAAAATTTTATTTTCGTCCCCAAAAAAAATTTAATTTTCATCTTGAAAATTCTTACTCGTTCAGTCTAGCTCGTAGCCAAAATCCTCCCGTATTATAATCATCCTAGGTTCTAGAACGATTAATAAACACATAACACAGAATATTATTAATAAAAAATCATTTTATTAATAACTAATTCCTTAAATCTTAAATTTTGAATAATCCGGATTCTCCGGGTTGTTACATAGTCTAAGGCTGTTATAGCCCAACAACAATTCATATATATAAAATTAAAAATAAATCTCCCCCAAGCTTGATTTCGCTAATGTCCTCATTGGCCTCCTTGCTCCATCTTCATTCATCCTCATCATCATCATCCTCATCCTCGCGGACTTCCTCTCTAGTCGAGAATGGTGGTGGATAAGGCGTGAAAGGTAGAGGCTCTGGAAACTGGAATGGCATGGAATCGGCGTCATCCCCTCCCTGGGCCGCGTAGATACTAGAAATTATATTGGCAAACTTTGTGTGGTAGTGCAGGAATTGGCTCTGGCATTGAACTACAGTATACACCTTGCTGTGTAGGAAATTAAGGCTGCCCAATATCTCAGCTAGGGCTGCAGGTGGAATTAACTCAGATGGGGGCTCGAGCACATGCGTGGAGGGACCAACCTCAGTTGAGGGTGGCGGCTGCGGAGCCGGTAAATTGTGACGCCCCCAAAATAGGTATACATCACCCATTTTGAGTCGTCAATAACATGGTACAGAAACAACTACAACTTTATTAATACAACATATAAACTGTGAGTTTAAATACAAATATTGTCATCTAGACAATATTTACACCCAAATAAGTCCTCATTACAATTATTGGTACATTATTTTACAAAAATGGTGAGGACTACTAAAATAATTTTCTAGAACCTTCATTCCATACCCCGACTAGTACTCGCTACATTCTCGCCTCCTGAGAAGAAAAATAGTACAAAAAGGAAAAGGGTGAGCTCAACTAGCCCAGTAAAGAATATTATGACTAAGATAATATAGAACAAATTATCGTTAGTCTTTAACAGGGGAAAGTCTGATAAAATACAATAGACAACAAGTTTCAGATCAATATTCGCAGTGGAAATAATAATTCATAGATGAGTTACGTAGAGAATGAAATCTACTATAATCTATGAATTTAAAAGTCCATCGTCATTATTTTCTCCCTGTAACATCAATCAATATTCATCTTGAATCAAATATTCATCTTTGCCCTAAAGGCCAAAGATATTCAACAGTTGGTCATGTTCATCTCAACACCTGTTCATCTTTGCACTAAGGGCCAAAGATATTCATCAGAAAATCATTAATCTTTGCACTTCAGGCCAAAGATATTCAGTAATATCATCATTTAGGACTGAGGATGATGAAAAATATTTAAAAAAAAATGAATCCAGTGAAACAAAAGAACAAATATTAAGGATTCGTACTTTAAACAATTCAAGTTCAAAAATACTTCATAAATAATCATAGTGAAGTAAAATTCAAGAATGATCAAAACATGGATGTGACACCCCCAAAAATTAGGTATTCATCACCCATCTTGAGTCGCCAAATACATGGTACAAAATTCAAATACAACTTTCGTGTAAAATACGACAAAACATAATCTAAGAATTTTAATACGTATATTGTCATCTAGACAGTATACAAACTCAAAGGAGTCCTCATTACATTTATTGTCACACTATTTAATCGGAATAGTGAGGACTACTAATGTTATCATTTGGACCGTCACTCCTTTCCCCGACTCATCCCAGCTATATTCTCATTTCCTGAAGAGAACAGTGAAAGAAAGGGTGAGCTCAACTAGCCCAATAAGAAATATTATGACTAAGATAATGCAGAATAAATTATCGTTAGCCTTCCACAGTGTTAAACTGATACAATATAATAGACATCAAGTTTAACTGCAGCGAAATAAGCAATCCATTAAAAAAGTCAAGTAGAGAATAAAATCTACTATCTTTTATGATTTAAAAGGTTTTTCATCACTTTTATCGTTGAGACTCAGCTTAATAAATAATCCACATCATCAAATCATCCCTGCACTACAGTCCAAGGATATTATTTAGTATCACGACCATGAATTATCCATGCACTACGGGCCAAAGGTAATCGTGTTTTCATCAACGGTCCTGATCATGCCATAAAACAATTCATCTTTGCTCCCTTAGCCGAAGAGAATCCATAGCCATAATCATACTAAAAACTGTCCATCAATGCACTACGGGCCAATGAGAACTTTTTTCACATCATTTGTAACATTACGATCATGATTATACTGAATAATCCCTGGTCATAATCATACCAAGTCCATCTACGCACTATAGGCCACAGATGACTTTCAACAAAATATAAACATGAAGATGATGACAATGATATAAGAATTCAATAAAACAAGTTCAAGAATTAAATTATTCAGGAACTAATAACGTCCAAATTGTCAACATGATACTTCTTTGTAGAGTAGAATTCAAGAATGCTCAGAAGAATATTTCCATGAAAAGATACTGGATGAAGCTCAAATATCAAGGATATTCCACTAATTTCATGGAGTATAGAAGTTAAAACTTTAATCAACTGAGTATAATAATGAATGGAATAACAAAAGAAATCACCATGCATGCGGTACTTTGCATAGATAGGTTATTCCAACAGAATAATAAATAACGGAACCAGGTCAAGCGTAATACGCACCGACAGGATATTCCAACAAAATAATAAAGAATGGAATAACAACAGAAATCACCATGCATGCGGTACCGCAGATGATGTGTTTTTCAATAGAATAATAAATAACGAAACCATGTAAGGCGAAATTGCGACCAATGGGATGTTCCAATGAATAATAAAGAATGGAATAACAATGAAATTACCATGCATGCGGTACTTCATGTAGGCGAGGTTATTCCAATGAATAATAAATAACGGAACCAGTCCCACAGAAACGCATAGATGAGGATATTCAAATGAGAATAATAAAGGCGGAACTAGGTCCCCCAGTAAACGCACGCATGTGATATTCCAACAAAATAATAAAGAATGGAATAACAGAAGAATTTCACCAAGTATAGGGTAAACCGCGTATACAAGTTATTCTAATAGAATAATAAATAATGGAATAACAAAAGTTCTCTTCATGAATACGAAAGAAATAATACCCCTTACAGGTACAACAAATAATATCCCTTACCTTATAGAAGAAATTGGATATAGAAGTAGTGAAGTAGTAGAATACTTTTCTTCTTTCTCTCTATAATTTCTCTCTCTAGAGTTTAAATTGAATTAAGTAAGAAATAATGAAGGAATGAGCTTATTTATAGAAGAATGGATTGCATAGTAACTAATTCATGAAGCGGTCCAGATTGATTTACTTTTAATCGGACGGTCAGATTTAAAGAAAAATCTTTTAAATAAAATATAATATATTCTATTTATAATCTAATAAAACAAATAACTTTATAAAAGTATTACATTTTTATATAAAAAGATATTACTATGCAAAAACACTATCTTCGACACTATGCAATACTATGCATAATAAAATATAATATATTCTATTTATAGAATAACTTTATAAAAGTATTCATTTTATATAAAAAGATTTTACTATGCAAAACACTATGCATAATAGAATATAATATATTCTATTTATAGAATAACTTTATAAAAGTATTACATTTTATGTAAAGAGCTTTTACATTTTATTACAATAATAATACTAATAAAACAAACTATATATATATATATATATATAACAATCAACAATAATTGAATCAAATAACATTGAGATACTATGCAACAACTCATTGTAGTAATAATTGAACAAAAGCGAAAGTGACTTCTCACGTAAGCATCGATAATCAATCTTGTGTGTCTATTCAACCACCACATGACATCTTGTACTTTTACTACCGAGTAGTTCAATAGTATTAACGGTAAAACTTCAGCCGTTATTTTCATAAAAATATTTTTATCATTTTCTCAATCCGACAATAATTCCGTTGTGGGGTCCACCAATGATTGTGCCGTCGTACGAATATTCCCCAACACAAAGAATATTCCCCGGCCAATCGAATATAATATAACAACTTACATACTTTGCAAAATTTATAAATATTACCCACAACTATAACATTATATTAAATCCACACCATAATATTCAAAAAAAAAATTCGAGAAATTTAAATCTTTATTCGTAAAATTTGGGATTTTACAATCTCCCTTTCTTATGAAATTTTGCCCTCGAAATTTACATACGTACCTGGTATGCCGAACAGATGAGGACACTTCGTCCAATTCTAACTCTTGAGGTATAACCTTTGACTGTTGAATACATTCCAGAATTTTAACAGGTACATCTTCATATGTTAAATTATCCGCTATCTCGTCTAGTTCTAAATCAATAATGTGGTTCGGGTCGTCCACATATTTACATAACATCGATACATGAAAAATGTTATGAACACGCGACATACTTGGCGGTAAAACGAGTCTATAGGCCACAGTTCCTACTCGATCAAGGATTTTAAATGAGTTAATAAAATCGAGGGTTGAGATTTCCTCTCTTCATCGATTTTTCCTTCTAGAATAACGCCCTCTTGAACCTTCTTTTTCATATTCATCAGCTCTAAGTATTTAGCTTGGGCGGCTTTAACTTTATCGATTAAAGTCAATTCTACTCGTATATTCATTATCTTCATGTAGGTTCGTATATTCACACTCATAAACGCATACGATCTTCTACTCAACGCGTCAACTACCACGTTCGCTTTTCCCACGATGGTATTGAATGGTACAATCGTAATCTTCAACAGCTCAAGTTAACGTCTTTGGCGCATGTTACGTTCGTTTTAGTTGAAGAAATATTTAAGGGTTTAAGAAATAGGTTTTGTACTGGGGTCAATACAAAATTCGATTTCACACTCTGGGGTAGGCCAAGAAGTCTTCAAGAATACGTCAAGAAATTTATTAACGATAGAAATATCATTCAAAACTGTGACCCTCATCCAAGACTTGGATAGTATGTCACATTGATACCTATCAACTTATCATTGTTATACACGGTGTCCCCTACGGATAGTCTTGCTTCAGTGCACTCCAAGACTTGGAAGTCACAAGCGAAAGGCTCGGGGCTCTTTACTTATGGCTTGATATGACAATGATTGACTTTAGTGGTTTGGTTGCTTGAATTCGCATAACAGGTTGGTTAGGAATATGAAAGCTAACAACCTTACGAAAATAATCAATTTTAGCATGATGAGTAGTTAACCAATCAATTCCTAAAATTACATCAAAGGCAAGTATTTTCAAAGAGATAAGATTGACAGGTAACGTGAAAGTGTCAATTTGAATTAAACAAGATTTATAAACAGTGGAGGTAACAAAGGTTTCTACTAACGAAGTTTCAACCGATAAGTCAAAGTCTAATCTCTCCGGAGTCAAATTTAAAAATTAATCGCAAGCAAGAGAGATAAAAGAATAGGTAGAACTGGTATCGAATAAGGTATAAACTTCGTAAGCGTTTATGATTAACTTACTCGTGATAACTTCGTTCGGGTTCCTCGACAAACGCTCTCACTTAAACTACCGGCTTTGACTTGTCTGAGACATCCTTTGGCATTATTATCCCAGCTAGACTTGACTTCACTACACGACAAAATCGAGCTAGGTGACCTTCTCTTCCGCAATTGAAACACGCTTTGGATTGCTGTGTACAGTTTGGACGAATGTGTCCCTCCTGTCCGCATTTGAAACATACGACCGGTGGTTGTTCTTCTTCATTTAAAACAGGTGTCGGTGCTGCTGTCTTTTCATCATTATTGAACCTTCTCTTCTTGAAATTTCCACTTCTATTATCTTGGACATGATTACCACCAAAGTGGTTACCATTCTTGGCATGATAATTTCCCCCACGATGGTTATCATTGTTCCGATGGCCGTTGCCACCGGTACGATTACTATCGTGTTGTTGGTCGTTGCCTTTTTGTTGTGTTGACTCATTATCGCGCTCTAATAACTGAGCCTTATTCACAACATTTGAATATAAACAAAGTTTGTGAGAAATGAGGTATTGATGTATATCGGGTTTCAAACCTATTAGAAATATTCACGTCATTCGCTCCTCATTATCTACCAAATGGGATGCAAACCGGGATAACTCTGCAAACTTAGCCTCGTACTGCGATACAGTCATATTATTTTGCTCCATTTCTTATCTCAACATTCTCGGATGCCATTTTCAAATACTGCCACAAAACAAGGGTTAATTAACATATCACATATTATCCCTATACTCTGACCGACCAATTAAATACCAAATAAACTTAGGTAGGTCATACTAGCGAAGGAATTCCCCGTGTCTCCACTCCTAGTTCTTGTCTCACATCTCAGCCAGGGATCATATCCCTAAGCTTTGATACCAACTGTGACGCCCCCAAAAATTAGGTATTCATCACCCATCTTGAGTCACCAAATACATGGTACAAAATTCAAATACAACTTTCGTGTAAAATACGACAAAACATAATCTAAGAGTTTTAATAAGTATATTGTCATCTAGACATTATACAAACTCAAAGGAGTCCTCATTACATTTATTATCACACTATTTAATCAGAATAGTGAGGACTACTAATGTTATCATCTGGACCGTCACTCCTTTCCCCGACTCGTCCCAGCTATATTCTCATTTCCTGAAGAGAACAGTGAAAGAAAGGGTGAACTCAACTAGCCCAGTAAGAAATATTATGACTAAGATAATGCAGAATAAATTATCGTTAGCCTTCAATAGTGTTAAACTGATACAATATAATAGACATCAAGTTTAACTGCAGTGGAACAAGCAATCCATTAAAAGAGTCAAGTAGAGAATAAAATCTACAATCTTTTATGATTTAAAAGGTTTTTCATCACTTTTATCGCTGAGACTCAGCTTAATAAATAATCCACATCATCAAATCATCCATGCACTACAGGCCAAGGATATTATTTAGTATCACGACCACGAATTATCCATGCACTATGGGCCAAAGATAACCGTGTTTTCATCAATGGTCCTGATCATGCCATAAAACAATTCATCTTTGCTCTATTGGCCGAAGAGAATCCATAGCCATAATCATACCAAAAACTGTCCATCAATGCACTACGGGCCAATGAGGACTTTTTCCACACCATTTGTAACATTACGGTCATGATTATACCGAATAATCCCTGGTCATAATCATACCAAGTCCATCTATGCACTACAGGCCATAGATGACTTTCAACAAAATATAAACATGAGGATGATGACAATGATATAAGAATTCAATAAAACAAGTTCAAGAATTAAATTATTCAGGAACTAATAACGTCCAAATTGTCAACATGATACTTCTTTGTAGAGTAAAATTCAAGAATGCTCAGAAGAATATTTCTATGAAAAGATACTGGATGAAGCTCAAATATCAAGGATATTCTACTAATTTCATGGAGTATAGAAGTCAAAACTTTAATCAACTGAGTATAATAAAGAATGGAATAACAAAAAAAATCACCATGAATGCGGTACTTTGCACAGACAGGTTATTCCAACAGAATAATAAATAACGGAACCAGGTCAAGCGTAATACGCACCGATAGGATATTCCAACAGAATAATAAAGAATGGAATAACAACAGAAATCACCATGCATGCGGTACTTCGCATAGACAGGTTATTCCAATAGAATAATTAATAACAAGAACCGTGTCAAAGTAAATTCACAACCGATAGGATGTTCCAATGAGAATAATAAAGAATGGAATAACAACAGAAATCACCATCACCATGTATGCGATGTCGTCGATAGGCATGTTATTCCAATGAATAATAAATAACGGAACCAGTCCGGCGTAAAATGCATGAGATAGGATATTCCAATAGAATAATAAAAAGGCGGAACTGTCAGTCCCACAGAAACGCATGAGCAGGATATTCAAACAAAATAATAAAGAATGGAATAACAGAAGAATTTCACCAAGTATAGGGTAGACCGTGTATACAAGTTATTCCAACAGAATATTAAATAATGGAATAACTGAAGTTCTCTTCATGAATACGAAAGAAATAATACCCCTTACAGGTACAACAAATAATATCCCTTATCTTATAGAAGAAACTGGATATAGAAGTAGTGAAGTAGCTGAATACTTTTCTTCTTTCTCTCTATAGTTTCTCTCTCTAGAGTTTCAGTGAATTCGTAAGAAATAATGAAGGAATGAGCTTCTATTTATAGAAGAATGGATTGCATAGTAACTAATTCATGAACGGTCCAGATTGATTTACTTTTAATCGAACGGTCCAGATTTAAAGCAAAATCTTTTAAATAAAATATAATATATTCTATTTATAATCTAATAAAATGAATAACTTTATAAAAGTATTCTGTTTTATATAAAAAGATATTACTATAAAAAACACTATGCAAGCACTATGCAACACTATGCATTATAAAATATAATATATTCTATTTATAGAATAACTTTATAAAAGTATTCTGCATTTTATATAAAAAGATTTTACTATGCAAAAAAAATACTATGCATAATAGAATATAATATATATTCTATTTATAGAATAACTTTATAAAAGTATTCATTTTTATGTAAAAAGCTTTTTTGTTTTATTACATTAATAATACTAATAAAACAAAACTATATATATATATATATATATATATATATATATATATATATATAACAATCAACAATAATTGAATCAAATAACGTGAGATACTATGCAAAGAACTCATTGTAGTAATAATTGAACAAAAAACCGAGAGACTTCTCACGTAAGCATCAATAATCAATACCGTGTGCTACTATTCAACCACACGTATTACTGTACTTTTACTACCGAGTAGTTCAACAGTATTAACGGTAAAACTTCCGCCGTTATTTTCATAAAAATATTTTTATCGTTTTCTCAATCTGACAATAATTCCGTTGTGGGGTCCACCAATGATTGTGCCGTCATACGAATATTCCCCAACACAAAGAATATTCCCCGACCAATCGAATATAATATAACAACTTGCATACTTTGCAAAATTTATAAATATTATCCACAACTATAACATTATATTAAATCCATACCATAATATTAAAAAAAAAAAATCGAGAAATTTAAATCTTTATTCGTAAAATTTGGGATTTTACAATGGATACAATCAAAGCTAGTATCCATAATCGATATTTTAGAAAAAAAACAAAAATTTAATTTTTCTGTGAATAGTGCTGTATACGTGAATAGTAATCCCGAAACTAAAAGACAAGAATTTCACGAGAAAAATCTTACCAATAATCCGACATAATGATATTAGAAGAAATAATATCATTTTTTAAAAAATAATATCCTTTACCTCGAAAAGAATAGTACTTCTGGCTGGAATATCAGATATAAAGCTGAAGGAACTTGCACCGAATAGCAAAACTCAAAGTATCAAAATACTCACAAGAATACGCTCGATAATATAGAGAGAAAACTTCAGTTTCTGGTGTGATTTTCAATTCTAACCTAAGCACCCTATTTACAGGAAATTGCTTAGAACACCAAAGCAGAAAATTTAATAAATATTATTATTATTTTTCTAAAACTTCCTACGCACACTCTTTTAGTCTAGACATCAGTCAAACAAGTGCTAACATCACCAAAAACGTTTTTCATACTAAAATTATTTAAAACTCCAAAAAAAATAAAAATCAAATAATCTGGAACGTCAATAATTCACAATAAATTGCCTTTTTGTTAGAAAAATTCAAACTTTATGTCTTTTCCATAGGAAATTCCATTCTCTACAACTTTGTAAGTTTAAGTTTTTCCAAATTCCAAACAGAAGTTGACCGAAATTCACAAACGGGCGATTTTATAAGCTATAATCAAATTTCAGTCAAGAAATGGGGTCCACAAACATGAAAAACATGTTTTAAATATTTATTGCAATAAAAATACTCTTCCTCCTCATTTATTCATATATCCCACATTCATCATAAAAATATCACCATTATTATATTATTAAAATATAATATATTTAAATAAATTATTTTATCGAAAAAGATAAAATATCAATTTTCAACAGTTGTCACATTAAAAATTTTCTCCATCTATATCCACATAAAATGAATATTTTCCTTATCATATAAATCAATAATTAATTATTTACAAATAATATTACAGAATCACAATATTGGCAACCAGGCTGTTCCCAGGAAAGAGGGGGTTTTCCAATAAGGATTTCTCCTTACTGGCGCGCAATTAGGTGACCAAACCTCTCCTTAGACAGAACTTTCTAGACATTACCAATAATGTTATCTAATAATATTATTCAAATAATATGAATTATTGATCTGATAATGAAAATACTGTGTAGTGACAATTATTGAAACAACAATAATATAAAATATCAACATAGCAATTATTGAATCAATAAAATAAAATATTGAACAAAGAACTCATCGTAACAATTATTAAGTAGTGCCTTCTTTTAACAAAGATTAATCTGTGAATAACAACTACGCCGTTATTTATAAACAACTTATATTTGTCATTTTCTTCATATAATCGCTTTTCGTTATGGGGCCCACACAAGGCTGCGTCGTCGTACGAATATTTCCCAACAGTAAGAATATTTCATGACCAAACGAATATTCCCCGACAACAATGAATATATTATAACCACTTTCTTATTTGAAATATTTGCGCACTTTACCCATAACTAACCACATTAATCAAATCAATCCTTACTATTTCAAAATAATAAATAGATGAAATTTAATTTCATTTATAATAAGTTGGGGTCTTACAACCTCCCCTCCTTATGAAATTTCGTCCTCGAAATTGACGTACATACCTGGTGTTTCGAAAAGGTGAGGATACCTCGCTTTCATTTTCGTTTCTAACTCCCAGGTCATTTCCTCAATATCATGGTTCCTCCACAAAACTTTGACTTGTGGTATGACCTTTGTGCGTAAGACATGCTCCTTCCTATCCAACATCTTGACAGGTACCTCCTTGTACGTTAAGTCTTTGGCTATCTCATCTGGTTCTAACTCAATAACGTGGTTTGGGTCTTTCACATATTTACGAAGCACAGATATATGAAAACATTATGAACACGAGACATACTTGGAGGTAACACGAGTCTATTGGCTACATTTCCTACTCGGTCAAGAATCTGAAATGGACCAATAAATCGTGGATTGAGCTTTCCTCGCTTCCCAAATCTTCTAACTCCCTTCCATGGAGCCACACACAACAATACATGATCCCCAATACTGAATTCCACGTCCTTTCGATGAAGATCCGCATAACTCTTTTGTCGATCCTGTGCCGTTTGTATACGTTGTCGAATCATTTGGATCTTTACGTAGTAATGTCGTACCAACTCTGGTCCCAACAATGTTGCTTCACCCACCTCATCCCAACATACTGGAGAGCGACACTTTCTTCCATACAATGCTTCGAATGGAGATACCCCTATACTTGACTGATAACTGTTGTTGTAGAAGAATTCCACCAATGGTAAATACTTATCCTAACTACCTTTGAAGTCTAGGACACAGAGTCTTAATAGATCTTCAAGAGTTTGAATAGTCCTCTCTGATTGTCCATCCGTTTGATGATGGTATGCCAAACTGAATCGTAAATTCGTGTCCATAGCTTTTTGCAAACTAACCCAAAATCGTGAAGTGAATCTTGGGTCACGATCCAAAACTATGGATACTGGCATGCCATGCAATCTCACAATCTCATTTACATACATACGAGCAAGACGTTCAAGGGAATAAGTCTCCCATATCGACAAGAAATGAGCAGACTTATTTAATCTATCAACAATAACCCAAATCGCATCTATGCCTTGAGAAACTGTGGGAAGACCCGTAACGAAATCCATGGTAATGTGTTCCCACTTCCATTTCGGAATCTCAAGTGGTTGCAACGGACCCTTAGGCACTTGATGCTCCGCCTTTACACGTTGACAAGTTAAATACCTCGAGATAAACTTTTCAATCTCTCTTCATATTATTCCACCAAAATGTATGTCGAAGATCACGATACATTTTGGTACTTCCAGGATGAATTGCAAATGTTGTATTATGTGCCTACATCATGATCTTGTTCTTCAAATTTGAATCGTTAGGAACACAAAGTCTGAAGTGGACTCGAAGTATTCCTTCTTCATCGATTCTTGCTTCTGGAATAGCTCCTTCTTGCACTTTCTTCTTCATACGCATCAACTCCGGGTCTGTGGCTTGAGCAACTTTAACTTTATCGATTAAAGTTGGTTCTATGCGTATACTTGACATCATTGCATGGGTCCTCGGGGTCTTGAATTTTATCTTCAACTTTTGTAAATCACACAAAATGGGTCTTTGTGTTGACAACATCGCACTTGTTCTCGCATATGATCTTCTACTCAATGCGTCAGCTACCACGTTCACTTTTCCAGGATGGTATTGAATAGTGTGGTCGTAATCTATCAACAACTCGAGCCAACTTCGTTGCCGCATGTTGAGTTCCTTTTGGGTGAAGAAATATTTGAGGCTTTTATGGTATGAATATATCTCCACTTTCTTCCCATATAGATAGTGCCTCCAGATCATATGGAAAACGACTGCTGCCAACTCTAGATCATGAGTAGGATAATTCCTCTCATATTCTTTGAGTTGTCGCGAGGCATAGGCTATGACTTTACCATGTTGCATGAGAACACACCCTAACCCTTTGTTCAAGCATCGTCAGATAACAAATCCATCCGAACCAGATGGTATTGTCGTAACAAAGTCAAATAAGTCTCCTTTTAAGCTCTTGAAAACTCTTCTCACATTCCTCACTCCATACGAATTTTGTATCTTTCCGAGTCAGTTGAGTTAACGGGGTAGCGATTCGAGAAAAACCTTCCACAAATCTCCGATAATAACCAGCTAAGCCTAGAAAGCTACGTGACTTGATCCACCGACTTGGTTGCTCCCAACTTTGATCGCTTCAATCTTCACGGGTCAACAGATACTCCATATTTTGACACCACGTGCCCAAGGAATGTTACTTCCTCAAGCCAGAACTCGCATTTCTTCAACTTGGCATATAACTTGTTTTCACGAAGCCTTTGGAGTACCAGCTTCAAATGGTGCTCATGATCTTCACGACTTTTGGAACATATAAGGATGTCATCAATAAAGACAACAATGAACTGATCCAAATATTCCTTGAATACTCGGTTCATCATATCCATGAAAGCCTCAAGAGCATTAGTCAATCCAAAAGACATGACTAAGAATTCATAATGCCCATACCGAGTTTCAAGGCGTCTTTGGAATATCCTCGCCTAATCTTGGTGATGATATCCGTAAGCGAAGATCGATCTTTGAAAAGAATTGTGCTCCTTGCAACTGGTCAAACAGATCATCAATACGAGGTAGCGGATACTTATTCTTGATGTTGGCATGGTTCAATTCCTGGTAGTCAATACAAAGTCGCATACTCCCGTCTTTCTTCTTTACAAATAAAACAGGAGCACCCCAAGGAGATGTACTAGGACGAATGAAACTGATGTCCAATAATTCCTGTAGTTGGACTTTTAACTCCTGAAGTTCAATAGGAGCCATTCGATATGGTGTTTTAGAAATGGGCTTTATACCAGGTTCAAGATCAATAAAGAATTCAACTTCACGTTCTGGGGGTAGACCGGGAAGTTCTTCAGGAAATACGTCAGGAAATTTACTAACAACAGGAATATTATTCAAATCCGACGTGTCTTTATTCAAATCCATAACATGGGCTAAGAAAGCTTGGCATCCGTTTTTCAATAAATGAATAGCTTTATGACTTGATATGACAGTGATTGATTTTAGTGGTTTAGTTGCTTGAATTCGTATAACAGGTTGGTTAGGAATATGAAAACTAATAACCTTACGAAAACAATCAATTTTGGCATGATGAGTGGTTAACCAATCAATCCCTAAAATCACATCAAAAACAAGTATCTTTAAAGAGATAAGGTCAACAGGTAATGTGATAGTCCCAAGTTGGATCAAACAATATTTATAAACAGTGGATGTGATGAATGTTTCTCCTAACGGAGTCTCCACAGATAAATCAAAGTCTAATTTCTCCGGAGTCAAGTTTAAACGTTGAGCACAAGTAGGAGAGATAAAGCAGGAGAGATAAATGAATATTTAGCAAAAAAAAAAAGGAGAGATAAATGAATGGGTAGCACCGGTATCTAGTAAGGTATAAACTTCACAAGAATTTCTGATTAGCTTACCCGTGATCACCTCATTTGGGTTCCTCGCATTTTAACCAATCACGACAAACGCTCTTCCAGGGACCGTTGACTTTGACTTTTCTGGGACAACCTTTTGAGTCACCATCCCCGCTGGACTTTGTTTTGCTACTATACAATCTCGAGAGATATGTCCTTCTTTTCCATAATTATAGCATACCTTGAACTGTTGTGGGCAGTTTGGGTTGATATGTCCCTCTTTCCAGATTTATAAGATATCTGACCGGTGGACGTTCTCCTCCTTAGAACCGATTCTTTGTTGCCGACGTCTTCACATGGTCGTTGTTGAATCTCCTCTTTTTAAAATCTCCTCCTGTCTCGCTTCTTTTATTCTCATGGCCATGATTACCACCAGAGTGGTTGCCGCTTTTGTCCGTATTTTTCTTTCTCCGCTGGTTATCGTTATTCTGATGACTGCTATCACTGATATGATCCTGGTTGTGGTCCCTCGTTTGAACGTACTCGTTATCTCGCTCTAATAATTGAGCCCTGTTGACAACATCTGAATAGAGAGAAAATTTATGAGAAATGAGATATTGACATATGCCGGGTTTTAAACCTCTCAGAAACATCCGCGACATACGTTCCTCATTCTCCACCAAATGAGGTGCAAACCTGGATAACTCTGCAAACTTCGCCTCGTACTGGGACACCGTCATGTTATTTTGATCCAATCTAATAAACTCTACTTCCTTCATATGACGAATACTTTTAGGAAAGTACTTGTCATTGAACATTTTCTGAAACGTCTCCTAAGACATGCCGAAGTGCGGACTGGATGGTACGCTTCACGATTCCCACCAAGAATCGCCTCGTTATGGAACATAAAGGTGGCGAATGGAACCTTCACATTACCGTGCATCCCGGGACATCGAATATCTTGGTGATTTGTTTGACCCACATTTACGCCTTTAATCGGATCTCGCTTTCCCTGCATTCGGTGGTCCCAACTCTTTGAATCGCTGGCATTTGTGATAAACCGTGACGTTGTTATCATTTCCACGGCATTTTGTGCACGAAGTCTCTCCTTATTCGATTTTACAGAGGCGTAAAAAGCTTTTAAACATCCCATCGCTCATCATCCGCTCAGTGGTGTTGTTCACAGGAAGAACATTGTCACTGTTGACGTTTCTCCTCGTTGGTGAGTAAAGGTGTCTCCACGGCCTCATTTACTCCATCATTAATATTCTCAGTCGACATTCTCTAATACTGCCATAAAACAAGGGTTAATTAAAAAATCAACATATTATATAATATCCTATATATCTTGACCAACCAACAAATAAGCTTAGGTAAGACACACTAGCTAAGGTTTTAATCGCTCTCCCTCCTAGTTCTATTCCCGATCTCCGCCAGAGATCATATCCCTAAGCTCGATATTAATCATGGACGCCCCAAAATAGGTATACATCACCCATTTTGAGTCGTCAATAACATGGTACAGAAATAACTATAACTTTATTAATACAACATATAAACTGTGAGTATAAATACAAATATTGTCATCTAGACAATATTCACACCCAAATAAGTCCTCATTATAATTATTGGTACATTATTTTACAAAAATGGTGAGGACTACTAAAACAACTTTCTAGAACCTTCATTCCATACCCCGACTAGTACTCGCTACATTCTTGCCTCCTGAGAAGAAAAATGGAACAAAAAGGAAAAGGGTGAGCTCAACTAGCCCAATAAAGAATATTATGACTAAGATAATATAGAACAAATTATCGTTAGTCTTCAACAGGGAAAATCTGATAAAATACAATAGACAACAAGTTTTAGATCAATATTCGCAGCGGAAATAATAATTCATAGATGAGTTACGTAGAGAATGAAATCTACTATAATTTATTAATTTAAAAGTCCTTCATCATTATTTTATCTCAGTAACATCAATCAATATTCATCTTGAATCAAATATTCATCTTTGCCTCTGTGCCAAAGATATTCATCGATTGGTCATGTTCATCTCAACACTGTTCATCTTTGCACTACGGGCCAAAGATATTTATCAAAAAAATCATTAATCTTTGCACTACAGGCCAAAGATATTCAGTAATATCATCATTTAGGACTGAGGATGATGAAAAATATTTAAAAGAAAACGAATACAGTGAAACAAAAGAACAAATATTAAGAATTCGTACTTTAAACAATTCGAGTTCAAAAATACTTCATAAATAATCATAGTGAAGTAAAATTCAAGAATGATCAAAACATGGATACAATCAAAGCTAGTATCCATAATCGATATTTTAGAAAAATTTGACGGATTGAGTAAACAAATCACAGACTTGGCTGTTCTACTAAAAGAATTACACCAGTCTACTCAGGGTACGAAGATACCTACACATATAGAATCCTCTACATAAGGGGGAGTTCAAGGTCTGGAAAAAACAATTCCAGAACATCAGTTGGATACAACTAACCAAAACCCTGAAGGCACCCATCTCAAAGGAGATCTAGACATCGGTGACATCAGAAAGAAGGTCCTTCAAATGGAGGAAACCATTCGCGTTCTCAAAGGGATTAGAACACATGGCAGTGTTTCATATGCGGACCTTTGCATATTTCCTGGTGTACATTATCCAGAGAAATTTAAGACCCCTGATTTTGAAAAATATGACGGATTAGGGGATCCTTACACACATTTAAAGGTTTTCATTGGAGAAATCAGATCTTATGTGGAGAATGAAAAGCTCAGAATAATGGTTGTTGTTTGAAAAGTCCTGACCGAGAAGCTCGTTCATGGTATACCAGTTAGACAACTCTAAGATCCATAGTGGGAAGAGTCGCTCACGCCTTCCTCACTCAATACGATTTTCAATCTCAGATGGCTCGACTGCACCAAATTACCAAGGTCAAGAAACAAATCTAATGAAGTCATTTTAGAGTATGCTCAAAGGTGGAGGCGCTTCTTTGCTCAAATTATTCCTTCCATGATGTAATCGTAAATGGTCATGACTTTCATAGATGTACAGGAAGCTCTTTTCTATGAGAGAGTTCTAGCTGGTATTGGCAAACCATTTTTTGAAATGATCAAACGTGGCGAGATAGCTGAAATGGGATTGAAGTCCGATAAAATTCAAGACCTAGCCGCTCTTAAAGCTGTTGCTGAGCACATCCAGTCTGGATCTTATGGAAACAACCCCCGGAGGGTCCATAAAAAGAAAGAGGAGGACGTTTCCTTGATACTACAAGGACAAAAAGGCAATCCAAGCATGCCTATGTAGAGGAGAAACTACTCCCCTTTTCCAGCATAATCTTCAAACCCTCCATTGCCTAAAAGTGGAGAAGTAAAGCGACCTCGAACGTTCACACCCCTAATGGCAGGGGTTTTAATGCTACTCGGAAGTGTGCTTATCATGCCGGGGCACCCGGACATGATACTCAAGATTGTTGGACCTTGAAATATAAGATTTAGGATCTGATAGATAACGGTGAGATTGTAGTCACCAAACCAGATCAACCTCATGTGCAAAACAACCCTCTTCCTCAACACAAAGAAGAAGAGGTCAACATGATCAATTGGAGCACTGTACAAGGTTCCAATGGCGAATCATCCTAACCCATCAAAGACGGTGTTGACAAATGGGATTATGCAAAGTTCTAATTTACCATGGAACGAAAGATGAAAGCTCTTTCCAAACAAATTGAGCAATTGGCGGAACTGGTGACCCATCAGCATCAAGTCACACGCCAATTAATTAGGCAGGAGCATGCCTATCTCCTTCCATTTGTTATAAATGCTTCATCAACACCTTCAGAAAGCGAAGCTATGGAGGATAAGGTTGCAAAGCGAGCAAGTGCTAAAGCCCGTCGGGATTTTACCAATCAGAGGGATTCACCTATCTGGATCAGTCTATGGAAGAGATACTTCAAATGTTGATCAATGAAGGAAGAATCACATTCCTTCTCCCTCCCATCAATCCCCGCTTAGGGCGGTTCAATCTTGATGAAATGTGTCAATATCATTCACATTCTCGCGGTCACAGCATAGAAGAATGTTGGACACTCCGCCATCTTATTCAGAACCTTATTGATAGCGGTGTCCTGCAAATAGCAGATGATTACACTGTGCAACTTAAGGGTGGGAATGCATGCCCTACCCAATGGAAGGGATCAGTAGCAGTTATCTCTAAAGTGAATGATAAGACTGTCAAAGTATTTCCCATACAACCAATTCAACTCAAAGGAGCTGACAATCCTTTGAAAGTGGCCGCACCAGAGCTAATTTCTTTATCTTGTAGACCACAACATCCTGTTTTCAGCTTGCATAAAGTTCCATAGAATTATGGAGAAGCTGAAGGATCCACGTCTCATACTACTACTACAGTGTCGAAAGAAAATCCACTGTACCTTCCTCAACGGGTTATTAAACCTACTACATGGGCTAAAGGGAAATTTCCCATGGAGAAGATTGAAAAATTCCTCCGCATTTATGGGTCATAATGAAGCCAAAGTGGTTTTAAGCTTGCGAGAAGCTCCACACCAGATTTCAATACTGGATTTGGTTTTCTCTTCTGAGAATCATCGGAAGATCTTGTTGAAGGTTTTAGAAGAAGTCTACTTGCCAAAATCAGTGGACGTGGAAAAATTTAAACATTTGATTGATCACATTTCCAACAGCAATGTGATATCCTTCACTGATGACGATATACCTCCCGAAGGGACCGGTCATTGCAAGCCATTGCATATCGCAGTGATATCTTCCGGGTACATGCTAGCAGGAGTATTGATTGATGGAGGCTCATCTCTAAATATCTGACCTTATGCCATCTTGGTAAAAATGAATATCAATCTCAAGCGGATCCAAAGCAGCCATACAGTTATCTGAGCTTTTGATGGATCCCGACGAAATACCGTCAGAAAGATTGAACTACCAATTGAGATTGGTCCAAATACATTTAATGTATCCTTCCACGTCCTCAAGATAGATTCAGGATACAACCTGCTATTGGGGAGACCATGGATACACATGGCTGGAGTTGTTCCCTCCACACTACATCAACAACTCAAATACATCATCAACAACAATCTAGTCACTGTCAACGCTGAGCCGGATTGTCCTGAACAAGGAATTCTACCAATTATCAACTTCAATTCAGAAGTTGAACCGACCAGTTTCCATACTTTGGAAGTGAGTAATACACAATACCATTCTATTGGAGCGCCACTTCCCGTACCCAAGATTTATGCCGAGGTTATGTCGGCCACTCAAGAAATGATGTCATTGGGTCATCAACCTAGACAAGGCCTTGGTAAAGATAAGCAGGGTATTAAGCACCCTATTCCAATGTCCAGTCAAATCGGACAGCCGGACTAGGCTATTCTGCTAGTCCCAGTCACAGGAATCCTCATAAGCACAAGCAGGTTCCTCAAGCTTCCGCCGCACGGCGATTTTCTATACCTTTACCTCATGAGTTAATGCAATCTCCAGTAAAGGTGCCAACCCATGTTGTGCCTATGCTGTTTCCAAAACCAGTGCCAATCAAAGCAAAAGAAGTGCTGATTCCTGATCCCGAGACGGAAGAAAAGGAACAAAAACGTAAACATGACCTTGCCTTGATGATGGCAGGCATTCGCGTCATTGTTCATGATGAACATACCAACAGATACACAACGATGATTGCCCAGATGTCATGGTTATTATTCGGGAGAAGGAGGACAATGACGATCCTTCCATCATTGCAGTCCTTCAGGACTTTGCCCTCGACAATTGGAGCAGCACTCCATGCATTGGTCGACGAGGGTAAAATGGGCAGAAAATCCCTCTGCCCTATAGATAAATTTAATTGCTTGCTTTCCTTTATAGCACTAGCATTTATTTTATCACGTACATGCTAACACTTTGGTATGATCGAATAGTTGAATATATTAAGTGAAAGCATCTTTTGTTTCAGGACTCTGAATTTAGATGTGTATGTACTTGCTGATGAGGTGCCTTCTCTCCACAAGGGCTGTAACTTTGATGCAAAGTTAGACTCAGACTTGATGGACATCCAAGAGGACATTGAGACACCTCAAGAGATTAAGGAATGGGTCGCAGACAAACCCAAACCCAATATTGATCAAACCACTCCTTTCAATCTCGGAACCTTAGACAACCCTAAGCTAATCCAGATTGGTTCAGACCTTACCAAAAATCAACAGAATGACATGGTTGCACTATTAACCCAATTCCAGGATGTGTTTGCATGGTCTCATAAAGACATGGTGGGTTTGTCCACTGACATTGTTCTTCATCGCCTTCCCATCAAAGAAGGATTCAAGCGAGTTAGACAAAAACTCAGGCGATTGAAATCTGAATGGAGTTTAAAAGTTAAAGAAGAAATTGTGAAACAATTTCAAGCTGGCATCATCATGGTGTCTACATATCTGGAGTGGATATCCAACATTGTGCCCGTGCCTAAACTAGGGGGAAAGGTGCGAGTTTGCATGGATTATCGAGATTTGAACAAAGCTTGCCTTAAAGATAGCTTTCCCGTGCCCTTTATCCACATTCTTATTGACAATACTGCTTAATACGACATGTACTCCTTTGCTGATTGCTTTGCGGGGTACCATCAAATTATGCTCGTTGAGGAAGCTCGTGAGAAAACTACTTTCATCACTCCTTGGGGAACCTTTTGTTATAGATGGTTGTCATTCAGCCTCATCAACGCCGGGGCAACCTATAAGCGAGCTATGATGGCTCTTTTCCACGATTTAATGCACAAGGAGATAGAGATCTATGTGGATGACATCATTGTCAAATCCCGGAAGGAGGAGGACCACTTAGACCATCTCACAAAACTTTTCAATAAGTTACCTAAGTACAACTTGAAGTTGTATCCCGCCAAGTGCGCCTTTGGTGTTAAGTCAGATAAGTTGCTAGGTTTCCTAGTTAGCCACAAAGGGATTGAACTGAATCCTATCAAAATCAAGGCCATCAAGGAAATGCCCATTCCTCAGACAGAGAAGGAAATACGGGGATTTTGGGGAAGGATCAACTTCATTAGCAGATTCATTTCTCAACTCACAACAACCTGTGAGCCAATCTTCAAGCTATTAAGGAAGAACTCCTCCATGAAATGGAATGATGAGTGTCAGAAAGCCTTCCTCACAATCAAAGAGGAACTAATTAACGCTCCTGTTTTGGTACCTCCGTGGATGATGTTCCCTGTTCATGTACCGCCCATAAATGACAATGTTAGAAATAATGCATCTTTCAGCAAATAGACAATAGTGGCCAAGAACGAGCTATCTATTACCTCAGCAAAAGATTCAGCATCAGTGAACACAAGTACACTCTGATCGAGAAGACTTGTTGTGCTTTAGCATGGGCTTCCATGAGGTTACAACATTACCTCCATGGTCACACAACCCCTCTCATATCCCGCGTGGATCCTCTCAAGTATGTGTTTAGCAAACCTATACTGAATTGTCAACTGTCCAGATGGCAGTTGATCCTACAGCAATTTGACATCGTCTATGTGACGCAAAAGTCTGTCAAAGGTCAAGGAATTGCGGATCAACTGGCCGTCGCACCTGCAGGGGATTACAAACCATTAGAAACATACTTCCCTGACGAAGGAGTAATGACAATTCAGTTACAACATCAGTACAATAATGCCGTACGTGGAGAATATATTTTGATGGAGTCATAATACTGTAAGGCTCGAGTGGAGCAGCTTTTAATATCCCAGACGGGGAGCGAGATCCGTCATGTCAAATTACGATTTGTCAAACACCAACAACACAGCTAGGTATGAAGGCTGTATCATGGGGCTAAAACTTGCCCATTCAATGGGCATCAGGCGGCTAACTGTCTTTGGGGATTTCAAATTGGTAATCAAGCAATCCACAGGAATCTATCAAACCAAAGAATTATATATACTGCCTTACCATCGACAAGTTTTACAGATGGCTTCGGAGTTCAAAGAAATCTCCTTTCTATACATTCCTCGTAATATGAATGATTTTGTAGATGCATTTACAATGTTGGCCTCCTTGGGTTACATACCGGACAAGGAAAACATGCCAAGCATCACGTTTACTCTGCAAAGAGCCCCAGTCTATGGGAATTACATTGGAGAAGTATCGGATGAGCTACCTCCCATCCACAACCCTTGGTATCAATGCATCAAGGAGTATCTACGAGATGGATCTACACCCGCTGAGGCGAGCCTAACTGAGAAGAGGCAGATTCATCGACTTGCTATGAAATTCTACCTGAGCAGAGATGCACTCTACAAAAGAGATGCTGGATTAGGTCTCCTCAGATGTCTAGACAAAGACCAAGCTCAGAGACTCATGGATGAGATCCATGGTGGAGTATGTGGCCCACACATGAGTGGCCCCTTACTTGTCAAGAAAATTCTCAGAACAGGACATTATTGGCTTACACTCAAAGCTGACTGTGATGATCACGTCAAGAGGTGCTATCAATTCCAGATTCATGGGAATGCTATCCACGCCCCTCCAAGGGAACTCCACAAAATGAGTTTGCCATGGCCCTTCTCAATGTGGGGAATGGATGTGATCGGGCCCATCAAGCCCAAAGCCAGTAATGGACATCGATTCATATTCACCATGATCGACTACTTCACCAAATGGGTAGAAGCAGCATCCTTCCCCAAGGTCACTAAAGAAGTTATCATTATTTTCATCAGAAACAATGTCATCTGTTGATATGAACAACCAGAGGTCATTGTGTCAGACAATGCTAAGAACCTCAACAACAAAATGATGGAGGAGTTATGCAGAAAATTCCATATCAAACATCTCAACTCTGTCATCTACCGTACAAAGATGAATGGTGCTGTTGAAGCGGCTAATAAAAATATCAAGAAGATCATGCAGAAAATGTCCACCAATCATAAAGGATGACCTGACCTCTTTCCTCTGACTTTATTAGCCTACAGAGCTTCCATGCGAACTTCCACTGGGGCAACCCCCTACTCATTAGTCTATGGGATGGAAGCAGTGCTCCCCATAGAAGTGGAAATGGAATGCCTCAGAGTATTGATGGATGCTCAGTTGGATGAAGACCAATGGGTAGAAGACAGGTATCACCAATTGTCTCTGATAGACGAAAGGCGAACCGCGACAATCTTTTATGGTCAGTTATATCAGCAAAGGATCGCACGATCCTACAATAGAAAAGTCCGACTACGGCAATTCAAACAACATGACTTGGTTTTGAAGAAGATTATTGACAACCAAGATCAATCTAAGGGAAAACTCGCTCCTAACTAGGAAGGCCCATTTGTTGTCAAGGAAGTATTGACAGGAGGTGCTCTCAAATTGTAGGAAATGGATGGCAATGAATTTCCACAGCTTATTAACTCGGACACCGTGAAACGGTACTATATCTAAAGTTACCATCAAACAAACATCCTGGTTTTGATCACCAAATCACCAGTCATTCCGGTTTTGAACCCTTTCACCCTTTTTACATGCTCTTCTGCCCCTCAGGGAAACATACACTTCAAGCTAACAACTTGATTTTACTTCATTCCAAACCTTCCATACAGTTTCAGTTATCCTGAAGATGGGATTTAACCTTTCACAATTTTGGTTATCCTGAAGAATGGATTGAACCTTTCACACCTGCAGTTTATCCTGAAGATGGAATTAAACTTTTCTACGCCTGCAGTTTGTCCTGAGGATGGGATCAAACTTTTTACACACTTGCAGTTTGTCCCCATTATAGGATTAAACTTTTTTCTCTCCGTAGTATAGCCTGCACATGGGATTCACACTTCTCTTCGCCTTTAATTCGTCCTGAGGGGCGAACTACGTCGACCTGATCTCCCTGATACCTGGGGGTACGTAGGCAACCATATGCTATATGGTCCGGTCTCAATAAAGAAAAAACAACAAAAACATTTCTACCCTTTCTCTACAAAACAACAAAAATAACAAAAATACTTCTACACCCTTCTGCCTTCCGCATTCAGCGTTGAACCTCCCACACTAGGTTCGAACTACGCAGACTTGATCTCCTCTTCAATAGGATTACGTAGGTAGCCATTTATGGTGCAGTCTAACCCCTACCAGAACAATGTACTTGTCACACGGTACTGGGATCAATCTTCAATTCGCCCCATTTCATCGGTTTCAGATCAAAGGGATGGAATTACCCAACCTCTTCTCACAAATTAAAGATTTGGTGACCATCTAAGCTGCGATCGCGCCTCAAAGAGTAATACCAACCCATAAGAGATGGAATTAACTAGGCTTCTCACAAATAGAAGTACCGGCGACCATCTGTGGTGCGGTCAATCTTAGAGAGGAAGAAACCACCCTCCTCTCCACATTCCATACAGATACCAGTCTCAAGACACCAAAGATGGTAGGGATTCACAGAAATTAATGATCCGTTCTGAGAGATCTTGCGACGTCTCAATGTCCATCTATCAAGGATAAGTTCAAAATGCATCAAGATCACAAGGTCCTGGAGAAACAGGCAAACATCAAGCAAGTATCAAGGCATAACTAAAAGGGAAGTGAATCAAAATATATTTCCCTGCCAAACATAATACTATTTGATATATACATCTGTGTTATACATGACAAAATGGCTAAGCTAGTCTGTGTAGAAAAATACAAAGCTATCTACAGATCTGTATACATGCGAACTATCAGATCTAACATAGCATCCCTCTCTGAAGACATAGGAAGCACTGCAAGCTCCTGCCCAAGGGTATCTACACGAGCTAGCAGATCAGAGGCTAACTGCATGGTGGCATAGTGCTCATCAATGTAGGCATTCATGTTAGCAAGACTGACAGTCATCTGGGATCTAACTGAAGTGCTATCTGCAATGGCCACATCCCTAGCAGATAAGGCGGCATCCCACTTTGCAATCAATGCATCCCTGGCTGATCTAGCCTCATCCCTCTCTAACAGAGCGGTATCTCTCTCATCAAGAGCTGTCAACATCACGGCCCTAGCCTGATCTCTATCATAGGTCATCAGATGTAAGCTCTGCTCCAAATGCTCTGTCGAATACTGAGTAACAATGGCACTCGAGGTGGGAGAATTCATCACAAATCTTTGGCACCTGCCAGCCAAATCATCGATGGGAATAATAGCCTCTATAGGCTCCTCATTGTCGTAATCCCCTCTCCAGACTGTGGATATCGCCAGTAGTCGATGCGATCTCTCTGTCTCCATCCATGCGGAATACTCTACAGAACAACCTGGATGACTGACAGAAAACTCAGCTAGCTCTCGCTGATCCCAACAGGCATACAACCTGGATCTGTCCTCCGCTGATATACGGTGTGACGCGAAAAGCTGACTCACTGCCCCCTCATACGAATGGAAATCCTGAAACTGGCCAAACTGACACATCACAGCCAGTGGGTGGTAAGTGATCATGCCCCTCAATCCAGCCAGAGGGAGATAATCCATGCCCGGAGCATGAGTAATATAGTTGTAGGGTGAGCTGAACCCTGATTACGACAATATATCAAATGGATCTCTAAGACCTGCCAGGAAAGCGGACCACGATGCAACATCCATACACTCCGCAGGCTGGAAGAAATACGTCATGGCTGTGTCATAGGTGAAATAAAATCCATGATGTCTAAATGTACCAATTGGTCTCAAGTGTGACATAAAGTACACATACAACATGACCGAGCTACCTGTGAATACTCCTGACAGATAAGTGCAGCAGTATGTAGCTGACCTCAAGGTCTCCGCGATAATCATTGGTACAATGGTACGACCCTCCCTGAGAGCTCTCACTGCCATAATGACGCCGATATCCAGCTCATCCATGTACCACGGCATGTAGACATATGACAATGCGCATAGAAGCAGTACATCTACTCTAGCTGAACGCCAATGATCCTCCGTGTGGTGAAATCCCCAGAATGTCATGCATAGCTATCCTTAGAGCCAAACCTATCAAACAGGAAATGCTGGGATATCACGTGGCCGGATGTAATCTCGTCCTGGACCACTCTTCGTCTCAATCCGGTGAAGCTCATGAACTGTCTGCTCATGTCTCTAATATCCATATGCATGCAAGGTCTGTCCAGAGGCAGCATCGTCAATCGTGCATACTCCTCCAAAGTAGGAGTCAACTCACGGGTCCCAAATCGAAATACCGTCCGTCTGCACCCAAAGGTTTCTAGCATGCCCTCTACAAATCCTGGAGGAACTCGAAACATCAAGAATAATGTCATAGTATGTGCAAAGAATCATCTACGATCACCATGTCTGATGGTGATATACTATCATACCATGATCGCATACCAGCTACCACCACAAATGGTGGGGTATGATCAATACGGCTAACTATCGAAGAAGACATCTGTACGGGCCGTGTTATAAGACCATCCAGGGGTCAATGTTGAATATCTCTGGATATACATACATATGCATAACATAGTAACATGCATGATACAATAGATGGCAATATGATATAGGAAATGGAAAACTGTACATACATTCCTAAGTATATTATCATCTAATACATCTCTATACAGCTAAAATACAGGGAAATGGGGCGAAGCTACCCAACATACAACAGAGGCCTATCAAAAGAGATAGCAAGAAATACATCAGAAAAAATCAAGAGTGTCGATGTCTACATCATCGATCCTGTCCACCTGATGTAACTCTTCTTGAGTCACTAGATCTCTATCTACAGGGATGTCAGGCCGATACAAGGGAGGATTTACGCTGGCAAAACCATATGGGTCACCTGAGGGACTAGCGCCAGAGTTGGAAGGATCATAAGTATCTACCTCTACAGGATCTCTGCCCAAATGTCGAATGAAAAGATGTGACCGGTCCAGCTATCGAGTCAATCTGTCAATCTGTGTCATATGAGTCGGATCTCTGACACATGCTAGCCAATCCGTCATCATCACGGATCCTGGAACCATATCCCCTATAAACTATGTGGCGCGAGTCTGAGCTCCAATCGTACGAGGGATCCACCAATGTTGGAACATCTCCTGAGAACAGGGGCCCTCTGACAATGTAAAACTGTCAATCTCCATCAATGGGATGTCAATGATGGGTGACTGCGAAACAGGCTAATAACGCCTGGCAGGAGGCAAGATTGGTACACGAATCTCTCCTGTAGTGCTCCTAATAGCACACTCTCCTAAATAGAGCTCCCATCCTCCATCTGTGAAGAGAGGAATCCTGCGGGTGGAAATGACGTACTCTACTCCAGTCGGGTACCCATCCTCAAAGCCAACTCCCAAATGCTCTCCAGAGTAGGGAATCCATATGATGACATCGACTGTCAATAACTCCAGCTATAGGCGACAATGAGTAAAACCCTCAGCAACAGGGACCTCCACCAGTATGGAATGATGCCATCTCTGTCCTCGTGGATAGGTGTCTAAACCTAACACGCTCACAGGACGCAAATAAGGAAGCCTTTCATAGGCCCAAAACTGCCACCACAAAGGCAAACATCTGCTGTCAGTCAACACTCTTAACCCATACATGGGAAAAGATAAGAGAAATACTCACCAACAGAAATGGGTAGAATCCTAACCATGCCTTAGTCAAGCCCTGCGATCGCATGCGCATTCCCCTGAGGAAGTAGGCAAAGGTGTAGGAACCCCAATCATACTCTCCTATACGGTCCACGTGTCGAGTGGTGCTAATAAAAGTGAAGGACACCGTAGAAGAGTTATCTGCTATGAAGCAGCCCCTAATGATCATCAGAAACAATCGCCGAAGAATGCTATCCCTGATTCTCACATCATCGGGTATAGGCTCACTCAACAGCCCACTTATAGCATCTACGCTCAAAGGACCTGTACGAACAATCATGCCCTTGAACGCCTCCGCTGGAACTCCCAACAAGGATCTGATGGTAGTAGGGGTGATATCCGCCGTGTAAGGCACCGGATCCCCTCTAAACTCTATACTTATGATAAACCACCAATCCATCGGCGTCATCATCACCTCACACTCCAGCAAATGAAGTGACTGAGTCTAGTGAAACCACCGCTCAGACAATGCCCTGAGGTAACCCCATGGACAACGACGGGGTAGAATGGAGAAGAACCTCCTGAATCCCCAGCCATGGACGATCGCTCTGTAGTCATCATGCAAGGCCTGATACATAGAGTGGATGCTAAACCAGTTCCCTCGAGGCTGTGTGAAGCCGAGAACCTACATCAAATGAAGATCAACATCAGACTCCTTGACTCCTCATCAATAGGAAATAAAGAAGATTAAAGATCTAACTTCATACCTTGTTTGTGTGTAGGTATACTGAAGGATGCCTAGTTAAGTCACCTAGAAGATCTGGGTTCGCCACTTAAATACCTGGCAACTCCCTACGGGGAACATGCACAGTAGGAGCAGGAACCTCGATTAGTGCATCCTCCTCCTCGTCCTCAACATTCGGCACTTCAACCCAAATATGACCTATCACTGCCTCCGCCAAGCGACGATGTTGTCTAATAGAATGGCACTGAGGCTCTTCAAAAACCATCCTCCATACACCAGAAGTGGTCCTACGGGAACTACTCGGCTGATCTGGATCCATGTTATCTGGACAGCAAGTCTCCAAATCACCTCAGAAAGGGTGTGGTAATTTCTTACCTGGAGTCTTTTCAAAATGCATTCTATGATTACATACATGCATGCATTGCTTTAACATACATCTACAGTAGAGTTAAAAATGCATGACTACCCAATACCTATATTTTGGGAAAATTTTGTCATAGCCCCTTTGTAAATGGGACTATCCACATGCACATAGGCATGACTAGGTGGCCATTCAGTAGCACGCCTATACACAGTCATATACATCCTGTATGCATCAATACATTGCAGTAAAAAAATCTGTAAGTGTAGTCTAATTACCAGGATTATTTTGTTTGTCTACCTTTACTCATTTGTCCTCATATAGGATAAGAAATGACAGTAAAAGGTGCCAATTTGACTGTTTCAAAAGTTAAAATTTTCACATCATTATGTTCAGCATGGTTTAATACTAACATTTACTATCTTTAATAGTTTTTATCAAGTCATATCAGCATGCATATTCACTACTATGTGTCTAAATGCATTTCATGCGATAAGTCATTTTCCAACGGACAGAAATTGGAAAAAAAAATACATACATGTGTTACCAGGACAGTGAAGAACGCTTGTACGGTGGCAGAATATGTAGAATGTTGCCCGAACTCAGCAGATCTGAAGAAGAGCTCTCAGATTTCCTTCGCTACGCAACTTGAAAATGACTTATGAAAGCAATCAGCCACCTATACATAGGCACGGCTGGCCGCAGACTAACCTGCGGCTCCTGTAGGTACACCCGCGGCCCCCTTACATGGGTCCCACACCTCCAGCTCGCTCCAGTTAGAGTTGCAAAGGAGGTCTCACAAGCTGAAAAGGCCAAATGAGGAATAAAAGTGCTACGCGATTGAGCGGAATAGCCTGAAATCCTGGTTTCTCGTCGGTCAGAGTTAAACTCCCGTCGTCTCAAAGGTATTTGTGACGCCCCCAAAATAGGTATAAATCACCCATCTTGAGTCGCCAAATACATGGTACTAAATTCAAATACAACTTGATTATACAACAGTCGTGTAAAATATGACAAAATACATGCTGTTAGTTTTAATACAAATATTGTCATCGAGACAATATCCACACTCAATTTAGTCCACATTACATTTATTATCACACTATTTAACAGAATAGTGAGGACTACTAAGACACCATCTCGGACCATCACTCCATTTCCCGACTAGTCCCGGCTACGTTCTCATTTCCTGAAGAGAACAGTGAAAGAAAGGGTGAGCTCAACTAGCCCAGTAAGAAATATTATTACTAAGATAATGCAGAATAAATTATCATTAGTCCTCAACAGTGTTAAACTGATAAAATACAATAGACATCAAGTTTAATTGCAGCGGAACATGCAATCCATTAAAAGAGTCAAGTAGAGAATAAAATCTACTATCTTTTATGATTTAAAAAGTTTTTCATCACTTTTATCACGAGACTTCGACAATAAATAACTCCACATCATCCTCGCACTACTACGGCCAAGGATATTCATTAGGTCACGACCACAAATTATCCATGCACTATGGGCCAAGGATATTTGTGTATTCATCAATGGTCATGATATAACAACAATCGTCCATCAATGCACTTCGGGCCAATTAGGACTTTTACCACATCATTTGTAACATTACTACCATGATTACAATCGAATAATCCTCGGTCATAATCATACCAAGTCCATCTATGCACTACAAAAGCCACGTATGACTTTCAAAAATAATATAAACATGAGGATGATGACAATGATATAAGAATTCAATAAAATAAGTTCAAGAATTAATTTATTCAGGAACTAATAACGTCCAAATTGTCAACATGATACTTCTTTGTAAAGTAAAATTCAAGAATGCTCAGAAGAATATTTCCATGAAAAGATACTGGATGAAGCGCAAATATCAAGAACATTCCACTAATTTCATGGAGTGTAGAAGTTAAAACTTTAACCAACTAAGTATAATAAAGAATGGAATAACAAAAGAAATCACCATGCATGCGGTACTTCGCATAGACAGGTTATTCCATCAGAATAATAAATATCGAAACCAGGTCAAGTGTAATACGCACCGATAGGATATTCCAACAGAATAATAAAGAATGGAATACAACAGAAATAACCATGCATGTGGTACTTCACATAGACAGATTATTCCAATAGAATACTAAATGACGGAACCAGGTCAGGTGAAATTCACAACAATAGGATGTTCCAATAGAATAATAAAGACGGAACCAGGTCCGGCGTAAAGCACAGACAGGATATTCCAACAAAATAATAAAGACGGAACCAGGTCCAGCGTAAAGTACAGACAGGATATTCCAACAGAATAATAAAGAATGGAATACAGAAGAATTTCACCAAGTAAAGGGTAGCCCGCGTATACAAGTTATTCCAACAGAATAATAAAGATGGAATAATAGAAGTTCTCTTCATGAATACAAAAGAAATAATATCTCTTACCGTAAAAGAAACATGATATCGGAGTAGTGAAGTAGCAGAATACTTTTCTTCTTTCTCTCTATAGATTCTCTCTCTAGAGTTTCAGTGAATTCGTAAGAAATAATGAAGGAATGAGCTTCTATTTATAGAAGAATGGAATGAATAGTAACCAATCCATGAACGGTCCAGATTGATTTACTTTAATCGGACGGTCCATATTTAAAGCAAAATCTTTTAAATAAAATATAATATATTCTATTTATAATCTAATAAAATGAATAACTTTTAAAAAGATTTTACTATGCAAATACTATGCAAGCACTATGCAAACACTATGCATAATAAAATATAATATATTCTAATTATTGTTTAATAAAACAGATAACTTAATAAAAATATTTTGTTTTATATAAAAAGATTTTACTATTAGCCTAATAAAACAAATAACTTTATAAAAGTATTACATTTATATAAAAGTTTTTTCTGCTTTTATTACATTAATAATAATGAATAAAAAAACATCATCATCATTATTATTATTCACACTATTAATCGACTGTGTCGCTCCTAGAAAGAGGGGCTTTCAATAAGGATTTCTCCATATCATGCGGCGTAATTAGGTGACCAAACCTCTCCTCGCGTAACTTCTAGACATCGTTAATAATGAAAATAATAATTTTAACAACAAATCATCTCAATTATTGATTTAATAACATATAAAATATCGACAATAATTGAATCAAACCGAAACGACTTCTCACATAAGCATTAATAATCAATACCGTATGCTATTATGCAACCACGCCAGTATTATCATTGTACTTTTACTACCGAGTAGTTCAACAAAGATCAACGATAAAACTTCCGTAGTTATTTTCATAAAAATATTTTGTCGTTTCTCAATCAAATGATAATAATCATTGTGGGGTCCACCAATGATTGTGCCGTCGTACGAATATTTCCTGACCAATTAAATATTGTATAACAACTTGCGTACTTTGAAAAATTTATAAATATTAACAACTATAACATTATATCAAATTTATTCCATAATATTCAAAAATAATATTTATAGAAAATTTATTTTTATTCATAAAAGTTGGGGTCTTACAGAATTCACTTGAATGCAGGGTATACTATACCAATGAGCTCAGATTTCACAGATCATGCTCGGCAATACCCCACAAAGGTCTGATGCCGTCATTTGCAGGGTCACAACCCTAAACCTCCCCGGTGGGGGTTACAACGCAAAAAACCACGAAATATAAAACCTCCCCGGTGGGGGTTACAACGTCGAAGTTATCAACATCTACATATCCCCGTCGGGGGTCACAACACGCATCCTTCAAACATCTACGTGTCCCCGGCGGGGGTCACAACGCAATGTAACCATTGATACACACATCAATGAAGGTCAAGCAGCCTTGACGCCATATCAGCCGATGGTAAGTAAACCCATCAAAGCAACCTTACCCAGCGAGGGCTACAATACAATGCTACCATTGACACATACATAAATGAAGGTCAAGCAGCCTTGACAATGCATCCAACAGGGATCTATCCGGTGATACACACATCAATGAAGGTCAGGCAACCCTGGCAATGATAACACTGTTGGCAGTAACTCCAACAGTATGAGGGAATATGTTATACACATCCTCAAATAGACAAAGCCTTTATCCCCACAGATCTCTTCCACATAAGAGGTACCTCTATGGAGTATAAGCCAGTGTCTAGGATTCAAGACTTTGGTGATAGCCCCAACGTCCACATCCTTGAAGACTTGGATCGCATGTCCAAGCCATCACCTATTGTCATCCCAGCAGGATTACCTGACAATCATTAATGCATTCTACATGTATTTGCATCATGTTGTTGCACATAGCATCATATTTATCTTGCTTGCATTTCAAGTGTCTAGGATTTTTTATCCTATCCATGCTTTGCATTGCATGAATATGATAAAGAGGGACATCTGTAGACACTCGAAATTTTTTGCACTCCTATTACTAACATTGCAGGAGGGTAGATTCGTCTTTTGGAAATAACCCTGGAAGATAGCTTACATCCATTCTGGATAGTACCGGAAGTTCAGTTCCAACCTGGAACACAAACCGGGAACATCATCTCAAACCCGAAACACACGCTGGGAATGTCATTTCCAATCTCGGAGATAACCCCGAGATATGTAGATCAAAAGACCGACAACAACACCGAAGAGGACAGTTCTATCTCGGCGATAACACCGCGACGCTCAGTTCCAGTCCCAGAGAAACACTGGGAGTAGCAACCCCATCCTTGGTGATAGCCCCAAGAGATGTCATTGTAGTTCCGGCGGTAACCCCAGAAATGCTTGTTTTAAACATATGTAATCAGCTTTAACCACCAACATCCTATCAAGGCACACACACCTCAGACCCAGAGATAACAACGGGTAGACAGGAACATCCACAGATGACAATGACATATACAAACAAGCAGCAGTCCAATCTAAGATGTAACCCTGAGCAACGTTTGCTTTCCGCTTAAACCAGCGATAACCCCGGTGAGGAGTCACAACGTCATCTTACCACGTCAACAAGATGATATCGCAGCATACCAACAAGTAGTCCAATCTCAGCTGTAACCTTGAGCAACATCTACTTTCAACTCAAACCGGCGATAACCCCGGCGAGGAGTCAAACGCCATCTTGTTCCTTCGACAAATGGCACGTCGTCTCAACACATCATACATACATCCAACAATGTCCCACAAGAACTGAGGAGTGACAATCCCGAGTGACTATTACGTGTGGCAGTACTTTGGATAGAATTTGAAGCTTGAAGACCATGGGCATGTAACCCTCTTCCCCGACTTCTGCATAACCTCTAATCCATGTCATTACGTAACTCTCCACACAAGCGATCCAAATAAGGTCAGATATACCTCGTTCGGATGCTCAGATTGAATTTCTGCAAGTTCGATTAGACATTATAGTGCACGACTGCACGTACTACAAGACGAAGGGACCAGCGAGGCTCGGATCCACCACGACCAGCCGCAGGTACAACTGCGGCTGTCGCAGGTGTACCTGCAGCCATCCGTCTATATATACAAGGCTTGGGTCAGCCATTTGGGAGAGAAGAGAGAAGGAAAAAGGCGAGGAAGCCCTGTCCATTTTACCTTGCATATACATCTTTTGAGTGTTTCCTCTTCTTTAAACACTAGTTAGCTCACATATAGCTATCTTTTATCTAGCGGGAGATGAGTGTTTATCCATTTAAAGTCATAGAAGTCTACTTTGGGAGCCCACTATAAGCCTTCTTCTCATATAGCACACACTGTTATACACATTGAGAGTCGTGTTGTGTGTGTTTGCCCAAACTTCGGTCCATGGTTTTCATTTTTGCCTGTATATATATACTAATATATGTATATATTTCATATATATGGACTAACATTATCGAGTTATGCCTCGATTGAGCCTAGACTTTGGTCTAGAGCGTTTAATTATATATATATATATATATATATACTTATATATATATATAATTATTTTTAGACATATCTGATGAACCTAGATTTACATCCAGTGCGTTTATTCGCTTTTATATATATATATATATATATATATATATATATATAATTGCTATCGGACATATCCGATGAGCCTGGATTTACATCCGGTGCATTTAATGCTTTTATATATATATAATTGTACATATATATATATATATATTTACATTCTTGTCAGGCCTGGAGTTTACTTCGTGGCCTTTTACAGCTTTATTTACATTTTGTCCAGCCTGAAGTTTACTTCATGGCAGTTGATCGCTTTTACAGCTTTATTTACATTTCGTCCTGCCTGGAGTTTACTTCGTGGCGGTTGATCATATCCATATATATATATATATATATATATCGCTTTTATATATTTACATTTCCGATCCCCTATGGAGTTGCTTCGTGGTGGCTAATCATGTCTGTATATATATATATATTTATAACTTTTATATATATAACTGTTTACTGCTTTCCATACAAATTGCAGTATCATGTGAGCCTAGGATCATGTGATCACAAGTTCAGTTTACTGAATCTAGATTCGGTTCCCATGATGGACATTTTTCAGCTGTAAGCAGCTTGTACATTATTTTACAGTGTCTTAATTTCCTTAGATGGCTGTCATGCCCATGAGGAGTTCGGCACTGCTGTATATTATTTTCTCGAGAATGCTTCACATCTAGAAAATAAAAGTAAACAAGCCGAACATTTAATAATAAAATGGAAGTATGAAAAGGTCTCAATTCCTATTCAGCACAGGGTTTGAAAAACCTCTTGCTATATCTTGGTTAAAACTGAATTTTCCTATAAAATTCAAACCTTGTGTATATAGGTGCAAACGAGGCCTCACACTACTTTCAAATAATTGCACATTGATCCACACACACACAAACACACACATTCATATTACAATTTCTTTGAGAAGTGGCGGTCACCGTAGTAACACGGATGTCGGGGGGTGCCTAACACCTTCCCTCCACATAATCAAGCCCCTAGACCCAAAATGAATCTCAGTTTCACAGACCGGTTAAGCAGTGTCAAAACACTGGGTCAATGTGCAAACCTTTATTCGGTTGCGTTAGTGAAACCAGTTAAATACACCAACTGGCGACTCTTAAAGTCAAATCGTCGACATTATACATGTCGGAACTTTTTCACATGTTTTTCAAACAAATCTCACATTAACATGAGAACACCAAAGAACAAGTAACGAAAAGGGACACTCAAAAATTCTGACGTCGACAGTATGATCATGACCATTGGTTTTATAGTTGAATATCTTTGGCCAGTAGTGCAAAGATAGATAACTGATTGGTATGATCATTGTTATTACATTTGAATATCTTTAGCCTTTGGGCTAAGGATATTGAGTAAATGTTCTATTAAGCCTTTGTGGCAAGGAGAAATTGTTGATTCACATTATTATAAACATGAATTGTTAATTTAACTAACATCTTTGGTGGTTCAGGTGAAGACAGGTGATGAAAGTTCTATTTTTCTTGGGTATAATAAAGAATTGTTGATGAGTATTACAGGGATAAAATTGATGATAAACTTTTAAATCATAGAAGATAGTAGATTTCATGCTCTACTTGACTCTTCTAATGGATTGCTTATTCCACTGCAGTTGTTGATCTAAAACTTATTGTCTATTGTATTCTATCAGTTGTTATACTGTTGAAGGCTAAGGATAATTTATTCTTCATTATCTTAGTCATAATATTTCTTATCGGGATAGTTGAGCTCACCCTTTTCTTTCACTGTTCTCTTTAGGAAATGAGAATATAGCTGGGACGAGTCGGGGAATACAGTGATGGTCCGAGATGGTGGCTATAGTAGTCCTCACTATTTTTATAAAATAGTGTGATAATAATTGTAATGAGGACTCCATTGAGTGTGGATATTATTTAGAAGGAAATATTCGTGTTTAAACTCTCAGCTATGTTTTGTCGTATTTTGCACGACAGTTGTATAATTAAGTTTGTAGTTAAGTTCTGTACCATGTTTTTGGTGACCCAAGATAGATGATGTATACCTATTTTGGGGGTGTCATAGTTGGTATCAAAGCTTATGGATATGATCCCTGGCTGAAATGTGAGACAAGAACTAGGAGGAGAGAGACGGGGAATTCCTTCGCTAGTATGACCTACCTAAGTTTATTTGGTATTTAATTGGTCGGTCAGAATATAGGGACAATATGTGGCATGTCAATTAACCCTTATTTTGAAACTATATTCTAGAATGATATCTGAAATACAGGAGATGAGAAATGAAAAAATCATGATAGAGAGGAAATAACTGGGAAGGTACAATCCGAAAAGAAAACAAGGTATTCTCATCTTTTCGAACTACCAGGTATGTAAATTTCGAGGGCGAAATTTTATAAGGAGTGGAGATTGTGAGACCCCGCATTTTATGAAATGAAAGTATTCAATTTTCTTATAATTATTCTATTTAGTAAATGGTTAAATTGATAAAAGGTTAAAGTTAAAGGTGATATGTGAAAAATTTTCAAAGTAAACAAGTTATCATAAAATAATCGATGATAAAAGTATAGTAATACGCGTGGTTGCATAGTAGCACACGGTATTGATTATTGATGCTTATGTGAGAAGTCACTCAATTATACTCAATTATTACTATAGTAATTGATGCATCATATCTCTCATATTATTGATTCAATTATTGTCATAGTATCATCTTCATAATATGTTAATATTATTAAATCAATAATTGAGATGAAAAAGTTATTCATATTATTATTTACAATATTGACAATGTCTAGAAGTTCTGTCAAGGAGAGGTTAGATAATCTAATTGCGCGCCAATATGGAGAAATCCTTATTGGAAAGCCCCCTTTTTCCTGGGAATGACCTGGTTGTTAAATATTGTGAGTTATAATATTAATGATGAATAAGTTCGTGTTCATTAAAGATGAAATTAATAATTCCATTGTGTGGAAATTATTAGTGTTAGTGGAAATCGACATTTATTTCGATGATAATTAATGTCTGGAAGTTATATTGACCAATCGGGTAATTAATCGGATAAATGAGCAATTAATTGCTATTAATTCATATGCTTATAACTATGTGTTCACATGTGTGTACTATTGATTCACATGATTTACTATTAGGGGAGTTGGTGCAAGATTGATAATACTTGCATGACTAAATTAAAATGGAGGTATAGTTGAAGGTACTATCTTTGTAATTAATTTTTTACATGTTTAGAACTATTGAGTCACATGATTTACTATTGATTCACATGATTTACTATTAGGGAGGTGGTAAGTTTGATAATACTTGCAGGACTAAATTAAAAATGAAGAAAAGAGGAATGTATTATACTGTAATATTTTGAGCCCCAAAATGTGCAATTATTGAAACTATATTTTCCTATAAATAGAAGCTTATTCTTCCTTCATTTCTCACCAATTCACTAAGTCTCATAAGAGCAATTATAGAGATAGAAGCTATAGAGAGAGAAGCTATAGAAAGAAAGAAGAAGAGTAGTATGCTACTTCACTACTCTAGTATTCAGTCTTCTTCTGAGGTAAGGGTTATTATTTTTTTATATTCTGAAGAGATATTATTTTTCGTATTCATATGAATATTATTGTCGTTCAATATTCATTATATTCGTTTAATATTCGTAGGGAATATTATTTCCGTTCAATATTCGTAAGTAATATTATTTTTCGTTCAACCGTTGTAAGTAAAGGTTTCTTCCAAGGGCAGTTTCATAATTTTTCCGACCCTAAAAAATTCTAAAAAAATTTGAAATGATAATTTGATGAGTTTTCTAGATTGTGTCCAAAAATGGCGATTTTTGGATGTATAGATTAGGAGTTATGAATTTTATGGGAAAAGATTATTTTAAAAGTAAATCCTTATAAGTCCTTGTGGTTAACTCCAAAATTGGTGAACTTTTTCTTTGGGAGTACATCTATATAACAATAAATATACCTCGTAAATTTTGGAATTTTTGGACAAAAGTACAATTTTGATAAATGTCTAAATATTCTAAGTAGCTTTTTAGTCATATGAAAATAGTAAATGAATTTTAAAATTTCGAGAAAATATATGTTCAATATAGGACTATATTCTCGCTAAATCCCGTAAAAAAAAATTTGTTTGTCTTGATTTGGTATTTTCATGAAAATGGACTAGTTATGAGTAAATGAATTAAATATGTTATGTGAAGTAAGAAAATTGGAAAATAGGATTTTATGGCTTGAGAATCCTATATAAGGTATATGCTGATTTTGATGAGAGTTTTGGTTATTGGTGATAAAATTTTATGAGTTTGGCATTTTAGGATGATTAAATGCATTAATTAGTAAAGTGTAAATAATTAAAATAAATTGTTTATAAATTTAAGAAATGATTAAAATATTGTGGTAATATTTATAATATTAGATTATGAGATTATTAAGTGATTTATAATATTTGGATTAAGGTGTTATAAATATTGATATGGATTTTATTGTGAAACTTTATCTTTTTTGTGCTGGGGTTACTATTCACGTATACGATACTATTCACGTATACGGCACTATTCATATATATGACACTATTTGTGTATATGACATTATTTATGTATACGGTACTATGTACGAATACGGAGTGCTATTCATGAGTTACTATTCACGAGTTACTATTCACGGGGTACTATTTACCCAAAAAATATATTTCTTTTCTGTCCAAATTATTTTTGGTACATGAATATTATTCTTGAATTTTACTCCACAAAGCAGTATCATGTTGATAATTTGGATATTTTTAAACTCTGGATAAATTTAAAGTCTTTAATATTTATCCTTGATTTCGTTTGATTAATGCTTATATCATTGTCATCATCTTCATGCTTATATTATGATGAAAGTCATCTTTGGCTTACGTGCATAGATGGACTACTGATTATTGGTTTTACAGTTGTATATCTTTGGCTTACGTGCAAAGACGAATTGTTGATTATTGGTTTTATAGTTGTATATCTTTGGCTTACGTTCAAAGATGGACTGTTGGTTATTGGTTTTACAGTTGTATATCTTTGGCTTACGTGCAAAGATGGACTGTTGGTTGTTGGTTTTACAGTAGTATATCTTTGGCTTACGTGCTAAGATGAACTGTTGATTGATATCTTTGGTCGTAGTGCAAAGATGAACTGTTAATTGATAACTTTGGCCAGTAGTGCAAAGATGGACAGGTGTATGACATGATCATGACCACTTGTGATACTAATGAATATCCTTGGTCGTAGTGCAGGAATAATTCGATGATGTGATTGGCAGGATCATGACCATTAGTTAATAGTTGAATGTCTTTGGTCATAGTGCACTGACAGACAATTGATTGGTATGATCATGACCATTGGTTTTATAGTTGAATATCTTTGGCCAAGAAAGGCAAAAGATGCATAACCGATTGGTATGATCATTGTTATTACATTTGAATATCTTTAGCCTTTGGGCTAAGGATATTGAGTAAATGTTCTATTAAGCCTTTGTGGCAAGGAGAAATTGTTGATTCACATTATTATAAACATGAATTGTGAATTTAACTAACATCTTTGGTGGTTCAGGTGAAGACAGGTGATGAAAGTTCTATTTTTCTTGGGTATAATAAAGATCTGTTGATGAGTATTACAGGGATAAAATTGATGATAAACTTTTAAATCATAGAAGATAATGTTATAGTTGTGGGTAGTATTTATAACTCTTAATCTATACATCCAAAAATCGCCATTTTTGGACACAATATCGAAAACTCATCAAATTATCATTTCAAATTTTTCCAAAAATTTTGAGGGTCAGAAAAATTATTCTAAAGCGCCCTTGGCGAAACCCCTTTTGAATGAAAATACTATTCATATGAATACGAAGGATCATTCACCATGCATGCAGTAATCCACATGCAAAGTTATTCCAATGAATAATAAAGAATGGAATAACGGAAGAATTCACCATGTATGTGATAGTAATCGCATGCAGACGGGTTATTCCAACAGAATAATAAAGAATGGAACGGTCGTGCAGAACGCACGCATGAGCGAGTTATTCCGATGAGAATAATAAAGAATGGAATAACAACAGAATTCACCATGCATGCGATAGACCGCATAGGTAAGTTATTCCAACAGAATAATAAATAATGGAACCAGGTCATGCGTAAACGCACAGCCAGGATATTCCAACATAATAATAAAGAATGGAATAATAAAAGAATTTCACCATGTATGCAGTACTTCGTATAGACAGGTTATTCCAACATAATAATAAAGATTGGAATAACAGAAGAATTTCACCATGTATGCGGTACTTCGCATATACAGGTTATTCCAACATAATAATAAAAAATGGAATAATACAAGTTCTCTACATGAATACGAAAGAAATAATACCCCTTACGAGTACAAAAAATAATATCCCTTACTTTAGAAGAAACTGGATATTGGAAGAGTGAGGTAGTAGACTTCTCTTCTTCTTTCTCTCTATAATTTCTCTCTCTAGAGTTTCAGTGAATTCGTAAGAAATAATGAAGGAATGAGCTTCTATTTATAGGAGAATGGACTGAATAGTAACTAATTCACGTAAGAAATAATGAAGGAATGAGCTTCTATTTATAGGAGAATGGACTGAATAGTAACTGATTCATGAACGCTCCAGATTGATTTACTTTTAAACGAACGGTCCATATTAATTTACTATGCAGTATTAATAAAATATTCTAACAAGAAAAAATCTTTTAAATAAAATATAATATATTCTATTTATAATCTAATAAAATGAATAACTTTAGAAAAGTATTACATTTTTATATAAAAAGATTTTTTTACTATGCAAACACTATGCAGGTGCACTATCCAAATACTATGCATAATAGAATATTATATATTCTATTTATAGTCTAATAAAACGAATAACTTTATAAAAGTTTTCTGTTTTATATAAAAAGATTTTACTATGCAAGCACTATGCAGGTACTATACAAACACTATGCATAATAGAATACTATATATTCTATTTATAGACTAATAAAATGAATATCTTTATAAAAGTATTATGTTTTATATAAAAAGTTTTTTGTTTTATTACATTTATAATAATAATAAAACAAAACTTATCACCTTTATTATAATTCACAATATTAATCGACCAGGTCGTTCCCAGGAAAGAGGGGGCTTTCCAATAAGGATTTCTCCCTATTGGCGCGCAATTAGGTGACCAAACCTCTCCTTGGCAGAACTTCTAGACATCGTTAATATTACAAATAATAATATTAATAACTTCGTCTCTCAATTATTGATTTAATAATATATAAAATATCAACAATAATTGAATCAAATAATGTGAGATACTATGCAGCAATTATTGTACCAATAATTGAACAAAAATGAGTGACTTCTCATGTAAGCATCAATAATCAATACCCTGTGCTACTATGTAATCACTCGTATTACTGTACTTTTACTACCGAGTAGTTCAACAGTTTTAACGGTAAAACTTCCGCCGTTATTTTCATAAAAATATTTTTGTCATTTTCTTAGTCCGACAATAATTCCGTTGTGGGGTCCACCAATGATTGTACCATCGTACGGATATTCCCCGACAAAAAGAATATTTCCCGACCAATCAAATATTATATAACAACTTGCATACTTTGCAAAATTTATAAATACTACCCACAACTATAACATTATCTCAAATCCACACCATAATATTCAAAAAAAATATTTCGAGAAGAATTAAATCTTTATTCATAAAATTTGGGGTTTTACAGTCTTTGTGTTAACAATGTCGCACTCGTAAACGCATACGATCTTCTACTCAACGTGTCAATTACCACGTTCGCTTTTTCCACGATGATATTGAATGGTATAGTCGTAACCTTCAATAGCTCGAGCCAATGTCTTTGGAGCATGTTACTTTCGTTTTAGGCGAAGAAATATTTGAGGGTTTTAGAAATGGGTTTTGTACTGGGGTCAATACAAAATTTGATTTCACGCTCTGGGGGTAGGCCAGGAAGTTCTTCGAGAATACGTCAGGAAATTTATTAATGATAGAAATATCATTCAAAACTGTGACTCTCATCCAAAGACTTGGATAACACGTCACATTGATACCTATCAACTTGCCACCGTTATTCACGGCTTCCCCTACAGAAAGTATGGCTTCGGTGCATTCCACACAAGGTAGTCACCAGCGAAAAGCTCAGGGCTCTTTACTTATGGCTTAATATAATAGTGATTGACTTTAGTGGTTTGGTTGTTTGAATTCGCATAACAGGTTGGTTAGGAATATGAAAGCTAACAACATTACGAAAATAATAAATTTTGGCATGATGAGTTGTGACGCCCCCAAAACAGGTATACATCACCCATCTTGGGTCGCCAGAAAATACATGGTACAAAATACAAATACAAACTTAATTATACAAACGTCGTGTAATATACGACAAAACATATGCTATGAGTTTTAATACAAATATTGTCATCTAGACTATATCCACACTCAATGGAGTCCTCATTATATTTATTATCACACTATTTAACAGAATAGTGAGGACTACTAATGCTATCATCTGGACCGTCACTCCGTTCCCCAACTCGTCCCATCTATATTCTCATTTCCTGAAGAGAACAGTGAAAGAAAGGGTGATCTCAACTAGCCCAGTAAAAAATATTATGACTAAGATAATACAGAATAAATTATCATTAGCCTTCAACAATGTGAAACCGATAAAATACAATAGACGTCAAATTTAACTGCAGTGAAATAAGCAATCCATTAGAAGAGTCAAGTAGAGCATAATATCTACTATCTTCTATGATTTAAAATGTTTTCATCAATTTTTATCATTTGAGACTCGACTTAATAAATAAATAAACCACATCATCAAATCATCCCTGCACTACGGGCGAAGGATATTCATTAAATCATCAATGGTCATGACTATACCGAATAATCCCTGGTCATAATCATACCAAAAACTGTCCATCAATGCACTACAGGCCACTGAGGATTTTTACCACATCATTCGTCACATTACGGTCATGACTATACTGAATAATCCCTGGTCATAATAACACCAAGTCCATCTATGCACGTAAGCCAAAGATGACTTTTATCACAATATAAACATGAGAATGATGACCGTGATATAAGCATTAATCAAACGAAAACAAGGATAAATATTAAAGACTTTAAATTTATCCAAATATTATCAATCACTTAATAAACTCATAATGTGACGCCCCCAAAATTAGGTATACATCACCCATCTTGGGTCGCCACTTACATGGTACAGAATTTAAATACAACTTATTAATATAACTGTCGTGTACAATACGACATAAACTATGAGTTTAAATACAAATATCGTCTACTAGATATTATACAAACTCAAAAAAAAAGTCCTTATTACAATTATTATCACACTATTTCACGTAATAGTGAGGACTACTAATGCTATCTTGGGACCATCACTGCGTTTCACGACTCGTCCCGCCTATATTCTCATTTTCAAGAGAACAATGAAAGAAAGGGTGAGCTCAACTAGCCCAAGAAGAAATATTATGACTAAGATAATGCGAATAAATTATCAATAGTCTTCAACAATGTTAAACCGATAAAATACAATGTAACAACCGGTTTAAGCTGCGGTGGAATAAGCAATCCATTAAAAGAGTCAAGTAGAAAATAAAGTCTACTATCTTTTAGGTTTTAAAAGGTTTTAATCATCGTTATAGTTTGAGACTCAAACTTTAATAAATATTCCACATCATCGAATCACACCCCTTTACTACGGCCGAGGATATTCTTTTTAGTATCACGACCACAATTATTCATGCACTACGGGCCAAGAATATTTGTGTATTCATTAATGGTCATGATCATGCCAACAATCGTCCACCAATGCACTACTACTAATCGAGGATTTTTATCACATCATTTGTAACATTACGGCCATGATTACAAGAATAGTCTCTCGGTCATAATCATACCAAGTCCATCTATGCACCATGTGCCGCTGGATGACTAAAAAAAATATAAACATGAGGATGATGACAATGATATAAGAATTCAATAAAACAAGTTCAAGAATTATTTTATCCAGAATTATTAACGCCCAAATTGTCAATATAATCTTTGTTTTGTAGAGTAAAATTCAAGAATGATCGGAAGAATATTTCCATGAAAGATCTTTGGATGAAACGCAAATATCAAGGATATTCTACTAATTTCATGGAGTATAGAAGTCAAAGTTTTAACCATTTGGGTATAATAAAGAATGGAATAACAAAAGAAATCACCATGCATGCGGTACTCAGCATGAGCAAAGTTATTCAACGAATGTAATAATAATAACGGAACGGTCGGGTGAAATTCACACCGCAAGCGAGGATGTTCCAAATGTAATAATAAAGATGGAACCGGATCCGGTGTAAAACACATGATAGGATATTCCAACGAGAATAATAAAGGCGGAACCGGTCGGTGTAAAACACATGATGAGGATGTTCCAACAGAATAATAAAGAGGCGGAACTAGGTGGGTGTAAAAACACATGCATGTGATGTTCCAATAAAATAATAATAAAGAGCGGAACCAGTCCGGTAAAACACATGCAGACAGGATGTTCCAACAGAATAATAGAAGCATGTCACCAAGTATAGGGTAAACCGTGTATACAGGTTATTCCAACAGAATAATAAGCAATGGAATAACAACAGTTCTCTTCATGAATAAGAAAGAATAACACCCCTTACTTTTGGTAGGAGATTGAATGCGGCGATTGTAGTAACAAAATACTCTTCTTCTTTCTCTCTTATTCTTTCTATACTTTTCTCTCTATAGCTTGAATGAATTTCGTGAAAATAATGAAGCCCTAGGCCTCTATTTATAGAAGATTTCTAGCTTAAGCACCGCCATGTGAAAAGGCAAGTGGCTTGACGACTAATGATGTGAAAAGAAAAGTGGTTTGACGCTTTTGTAATGTGAAACGACAAGTGGTTCGATTTTGTAATGTGAAACGACAAGTGGTTCGGACGTCGGTAAAGGTAATTACTATTAACGAAGGTAAATACTATGATGAAGGTAAATACTATTCACAAGGGTAATTACTATCGACGAAGGTAATTACTATTGACGAAGGTAAATACTATTCACAAGGGTAATTACTATTGTTAAGGTAATTACTATTGACGAAGGTAAATACTATTGATGAAGAGACTCTTAGATGATGACATATGAGCCCCCATAAAATAATCAAACTTACCACAAATCATTTTATTTTTCATCAACACATATTTAATATTTCAACCATTATTAATCATTTATAACTTGTCGTCTCAATTATTGATTTAATACTATAACATATTATACGAGATGATAATGTGACAATAATTGAATCAATAATATAAGAGATATGATCGACAATTATCGTAGTAATAATTGAGCATAGGTGAGTGACTTCTCACGTAAGCATCAATAATCAATACCGTAGTGCTACTATGCAACCACGCCAGACATCTTGTACTTTTACCACCTAGGGTAGTTCAACAGCTTTTAACAGTAACACCTCCGCGCTTTTTTTATAAAATATTTTGTCATTTTCTCAATCAAACAATAATTTACATTGTGGGGTCCACCAATGATTGGTAGATTATTTAATATTCCTAAAAACAATATTCCCGACCAAACGAATATTTTTTAACAACTTGCATACTTTGCAAAATTTATAAATATTACCCACAACTATAACATTATATCAAATTTATTCCATAATATTCAAAAATAATATTTATAGAAAAATTCATCTTTAGTTATAAAGTTTGGGTCTTACAACCTCCCCTTCTTATAAAATTTCGCCCTCGAAATTAGGGTACGATACTGGTATGTCGAAGAGGTAAGGATACCTTGATTTCATTTCAGATTCTAACTCCCAAGTCATTTCCTCAACATCGTGGTTCCTCCACAAAACTTTGACTTGAGGTATAACCTTGGAGCGTAGAATATGTTCCTTCTTATCCAAAATTTGAACAGGAACCTCTGCATACGTCAAATCTTCCACTATTTCATCCGGTTCTAACTCAATAATATGGTTCGGGTCTTTCACATATTTACGTAACATAGATATGTGAAAAATGTTATGAACACGAGACATATTTCAGCAGAAAGCGAGTCTATATAGGCCACGATTCCTACTCGATCGAGGATTAAAATGGACCGATGAATCGAGGATTAAGTTTTCCTCTCTTTCCAAATCTTGTAACTCCTTTCCATGGAGCAACTCTTAATAACACATGATCTCTATATCGAATTCCACGTCCTTTCGATGAAGATCAAGATAACTCTTTTGTCGATTTTGTGAGGTTTTTATACGTTGTCGGATCGTTTGAATCTTTTACGTAGTCATACGCATCAACTCCGGTCCCAACAACGTTGCTTCACCCACCTCATCCCAAAGATCTTCGGAGAACGACACTTTCTTCCATACAATGCTTCGAATGGAGCCATGCCAATACTTGCTTGATAATTGTTGTTGTAGGAAAACTCCACCAATGGTAAGAACTTGTCCCAACTCCCTTGAAATCAAGGACACGTAGTCTTAATAGATCTTCAAGAGTTTGAATAGTCCTCTCCATCGTCCGTCTGGTTCGAGGATGATATGCCGAAGCTAAATCGTAAGTCTGTGCCCATAGCTTTTTGCAAACAAACCCAAAATCGTGAAGTGAATCTTGGGTCTCGATCGAAACTATGGATACCGAGGCATACCATGTAGTCTTACAATCTCGTTTATGTACATACGAGAGCAAGGCGTTCAAGTGTATAAGTTTTCAGATCGGTAAGAAATGAGCAGACTTGGTCAATCTATCAACAATGACCCAAATCGCATCAATGCCTTGAGAAACCTTAGGAAGGCCCCAGAACGAAATCCATGGTAATGTGCTCCCACTTCCATTCGGAATTTCAAGTGGTTGCAATGGACCTTTTGGTACTTGATGCTCCGCTTTAACTCGTTGACAAGTTAGACACCTTGAGATAAACAGCGCTATCTCTCTCTTCATATTGCTCCACCAAAATGTATGACGAATATCATGATACATTTTGGTACTCCTAGGATGGATTGCAAATGTGTGTGTCATGCGCCTCCATCATGATATTATACTTTAAATCGTGGTCGTTAGGAACACAAAGTCCGGAGTTGACTCAAGTATTCCTTCTTCATCGATTCTTGCTTGGCATAGCACCTTCTTGCACTTTCTTCCTCATACGATCGACTCCAGTGTCCGTAGCTTGAAAGCGACTTTAACTTTATCGATTAAAGTCGGTTCTACTCGTATACTCGCTATCATCACATGCGTCCCTGGAGTCTTTAACTCTATCTCCATCCTTTGCAAGTCACACAAAATGGGCCTTTGCGTTGACAATATCGCTTTTCGTGCTTGCATATGATTTTCTACTCAACGCATACCTACCACGTTCGCTTTTCCGGGATGGTATTGGATGGTATGATCATAATCTTTCAATAGTTCAAGCCAACGTCGTTGTCGCATCATTGAGTTCCTTTTGAGTGAAGAAATATTTGAGGCTTTTATGATCCATAAAGATCTCCACTTTCTCCCCATACAAGTAATGTCTCCAAATTTTAAGTGCAAAGATAACTACCGCTAACTCTAGATTATGAGTAGGATAATTCCTCTCATATTCTTTGAGTTGTCGCGAGGCATAAGCTATAACTTTTCCATGTTGCATAAGAACACATCCCAACCCTTTGCTCAAGCATCATCGTAGATGACAAATCCTTCGAGCCGATGGTATTGTCGTAAGCAATTTCTTGAAATAAGTCTCCTCTTGAGTTCTTGAAAACTCTTCTCACATTCTTCGCTCCAACCGAACTTTGTATCTTTCCGAGTCGGTTGAGTCGATGGAGTAGCGATTCGAGAAAATCCTTCCACGAATCTCCGATAATAACCAAACTAAACCGAGAAAGCTACGATTTACTTGATCATCGATTTAGGTTGTTCCGACTTTGAATAGCTTCAATCTTTCTTTGGGTCAACAGATATTCCATGACTTGATACCACGTGCCTAAGGAATGCTACTTCTTGAGCCGTAACTAACATTTCTTCAACTTGGCATAAAGCTTATATTCACGAAGCTTTTTGGAGTGTCGACCTCAAGTGTTGCTCATGATCTTCACGGCTTTTGGAATAAATAAGGATGTCATCAATAATGGCGACCACAAAGTGATCTAAATATTCCTTGAATACTCGGTTCATCATATCCATGAAGGCACCGGGAGCATTAGTCAATCCAAAGGACATGACTAGGAATTCATAATGCCCGTCTGAGGAGTTAAAGCCGTCTTTGGAATGTCGGTTCTAATCTTCAATTGGTGATATCAGGAACGAAGATCAATCTTTGAAAAGAATTTGGCTCCTTGCAATCGGGTCAAACAGTCATCAATACGTGGCAATGGATACCTATTTTGATGGTGACATGATTCAACTCCCGATAATCAATACAAAGTCGCATACTCCCATCTTTCTTCTTCACGAATAGAAACAGAGTACCCCAAGGAGAAGTACTAGGATGAATAAAGCGAATGTCTAACAATTCTGCAGATTAGGTCTTTAACTCCGAAGTTCAATAGAGCCATTCGATATGGGGCTTTGGAAATAGGTTTTTATCCGGGTTCAAGGTCGATACAAAATTCAATTTCACGCTCTTGGGGTAGGCGGGAAGTTCTTGGGAATACGTCAGAAATTTATTAACAATAGAAATATCGTTCAAAACCGGCGTATTTTTGTTTAAATCGTGACATGAGCTAAGAAAGCTTGACATCCGCTTTTTCAATAAACGAATAGCTTTATGGCTTGAGATGACCGTGATTGATTTTAATGGTTTGGTCGTTTGAATTCGCATAATAGGTTGATAAGGAATATGAAAGCTAACAACCTTATTTAAAATAATCAATTTTTGCATGATAAGTAGTTAACCAATCAATCCTCAGAATCACGTCAAATGCAAGTATTTTTAATGAAATAAGATCGACGGGTAATGTGAGGGTACCGATTTGAACCAAACAAGACTTATAAAGCGAGTGGATATAATGAAGGTTTCTCCCAATGGAGTTTCCACAGATAAGTCAAAGTCTAATTTCTCCGGAGTCAAATTTAATCAATGAGCGCAAGTAGGAGAAATAAAAGAATGGGTAGAACCGGTATCAAATAAAGTATAGACTTCATTAGAGTTTATGATAAGCTTACCCGTGATGACCTCATTCGGATTCCTTGCTCTTTGGGAGGTCACAACAAACGCCTCTCCTCAGACTACCGATTTTGAATTTTCGGGATGGCCTTTGGTGCCTCCATCCTAGTGAATTTATCTTGAACGACAAAATCGAGCTAAGTGACCTTCTCTTCCACAATTATAACATGCTTTGGATGGCATGACGCAGATTTTGATGATGTGTCCTCTCCTCCGCATTTGAAGCATATGATAGGTGGTCTTTCTCCTTCCTTAATAATGGGTCGGCCGACGCGTCTTTCCATCATTGTTGAATCTCCGTTTCTTGAAATGTCCATTCTTATTGTTTTGGCCTACGATTACCACCGAAGTGGTTACCATATCCGCCTGTTGATTCCTCCACGCTTGTTGTCACCGCTTCGATGACTACTCTCATTTGGTATTATAATTTTGCGCACCGCTCTCTTTTAGTTGCGTTGACTCATTATCGCGTTCCACTAATCGAGCCCTATTTACAACATCTCGAATACAAACACGGTTTATGAGAAATAAGATGTTGACGTATCTCGACTTCAAACCTCTTAAAAACATTCGCGCCATTCTCTCTTCATTATCCACCAAGTGGGATATGAACCGTGATAACTCCGCAAATTTTGCCTCGTATTGCGACACGGTCATATTGTTTTGTTCCAACTTGATAAACTCCACCTCCTTCATGTGGCGAATACTTTCGTGAAAGTATTTGTCGTTGAATGACTCTGGATCTTCTCCCAAGATATCTTGAGACAAAGAAGTTGAGTACGTTTCTGGATTCCCACCAAGAATCGCCTCTCCGCGCAACATAAAAGCAAAGAAAGGAACCTTTTGCTCCTCGGAGCATCCCAAGACATCAAATATCTTGGTAATCTGCTTTATCCATGCTCCGCCGAAGTGGTTTTGGCTCTCCCTTAAACTCCGGTGGTCCCGGCTCTTTGAATTGTTTAGCGGTGACCGCAGAGAGTTTTCCGTGTTTCCACCTACGTTTTGGCTCTCGCTTTCTTTGTTTGCATAAATTGCATAAAGCCTCGAACATTTGATCATTCATCATTTGGTGGGTGTTGTTGTTTGCATGAGGATTGTCGTCTTCACGATGCACATTATCCCGATTATTGATATGTGGTGAATCAACGATCGCGCTGCGCTCCATTGCTATTTTCAACATTCTCAGATGTCATTTTCGAGACATCGCCACAAAACAAAAGGTTAATTGACATGTAACAAATTATCCCTATCTTACGACCAACCAATAAAATAGCACATAAACTTAGGTAGGTCATACTAGCGAAGGTATTCTGTCTCTCCACTCCTAGTACTATTCTCACATCTTAGCCAGGATCATATCCTTAAGCTCGATACCAACCTGTGGCGCCCCAAAATTAGGTATACATCACCCATCTTGGGTCACCACTTACATGGTACGTAATTTAAATACAACTTATTAACATAAGCGTCGTGTACAATACGACATAAAGCGTGAGTTTAAATATAAATATATCGCTCTACTAGATATTATACAAAGTCGAAAAAAAAGTCCTCATTACAATTATTATCACACTATTTCACGCAGAATAGTGAGGACTACTAATGCTATCTTCAAGACCATCACTCGTTTCCTGGCGTCTCGTCCCGGCTATATTCTCATTTCAAGAAGAGAAACGGTGAAAGAAAGGGTGAGCTCAACTAGCCCAAGAAGAAATATTATGACTAAGATAATGCGAGAATAAATTATCAATAGTCTTCAACAATGTTAAAGCGATAAAATACAATAGATAAACCGGTTTAAGCAGCGGTGAATAAGCAATCCATTAAAAGAGTCAAGTAGAAAATAAAAGTCTACTATCTTTTAGGTTTTAAAAGGTTTTAATCATTGTTATATTTGAGACTAGAAACTTTAATAAATATTCCACATCATCGAATCACCCCTCGCTTTTCACGGCCGAGGATATTCTTTAGTATCACAACCACAATTATTCAGTACACTACGGGCCAAGAATATTTGTGTATTCATTAATGGTCATGATCATGCCAACAACTGTCCACCAATGCACTACGGCCACTGAGGATTTTTATCACATCATTTGTAACATTACTATCATGATTACACCGAATAGTCTCTCGTCATAATCATACCAAGTCCATCTATGCACTATGTGCCACGAGATGACTTTAAAAAAATATAAACATGAGGATGATGACAATGATATAAGAATTCAATAAAATAAGTTCAAGAATTATTTTATCCAGAATTATTAACGCCCAAATTGTCAATATGATCTTTGTTTTGTAGAGTAAAATTCAAGAATGATCGGAAGAATATTTCCATGAAAAGATATGGATGGATGAAACGCAAATATCAAGGATATTCTACTAATTTCATGGAGTATAGAAGTCAAAGTTTTAACCAATTTGGGTATAATAAAGAATGGAATAACAAAAGAAATCACCATGCATGCGGTTTCGCATAGACGAGTTATTCAATGAGAATAATAATAACGGAACCAAAGTCGGTGAAATTCACACAAGCTGGGATGTTCCAACAGAATAATAAAGATGGAACCGGATCCGGTTTAAAACACACGATAGGATATTCAAAGCAGAATAATAAAGAGCGGAAACCGTGTCCTGTAAAACACATAGACAGGATGTTCCAACGAGAATAATAAAGAGCGGAACCGGTCCGGTTGTAAAACACACGCACATGATGTTCCAACAAAATAATCATAAAGATTTTAACCGGTGATTGTAAAATACATGACAGGATGTTCCAATGAGAATAATAGAAGAATGTCACCAAGTATAGGGTAAATCGGCGTATACAAAAGTTATTCCAATGAATAATAAGCAATGGAATAACAAGCAGTTCTCTTTATGAATAAGAAAGAATAACACCCCTTACTTTTGGTAGGAGATTAAATCTCGCAGACGAGCAGTAGTAACAAAATACTCTTCTTCTTTCTCTCTTATTCTTTCTATACTCTCTCTCTATAGCTTGAATGAATTCGTGAAAAATAATGAAGCCCTAGGCCTCTATTTATAGAAGATTTCTAGCTTAGCACTCGCCGTGTGAAAAGGCAAGTGGCTTCGACGACTAATGATGTGAAAAGAAAAGTGGTTTGACGTCCGTAATGTGAAACGACAAGTGGTTCGACGCTTTGTAATGTGAAACGACAAGTGGTTCGACGTCGGTAAAGGTAATTACTATTAACGAAGGTAAATACTATTGACGAAGGTAAATACAATTCACAAGGGTATTTACTATGACGAAGGTAATTACTATCGACGAAGGTAAATACTATTCACAAGGGTAATTACTATCGACGAAGGTAATTACTATTATTTGAAGGTAAATACTATTGACAAAGAGACTCTTAGATGATGACATATGAGCCCCCATAAAATAATCAAACTTACCACAAATCATTTTATTTTTCATAAACACATATTTAATCTTTCAACCATTATTAATCATTTATAACTTGTCGTCTCAATTATTGATTTAATACTATAACATATTATATGAGATGATCTTTGTGACAATAATTGAATCAATAATATAAGAGATATGATGCAAACAATTACTATAGCAATAATTGAGCATAGTGAGTGACTTCTCACGGAAGCATCAATAATCAAATAAGTGTCTTACTACTATGCAACCACCCGTATTATTGTATTTTTTACCACCGGGTAGTTCAACAGGTTTTAACGGTAACACCTCCGTAGTTATTTTTATAAAATATTTTTGTCGTTTTCTCAATCAAATAATAATTCTATTAATGAGGTCCACCAATGATTGAGTAGTTATACGAATATTTCCTAAAAAGAATATTCCCAGGCCAAACGAATATTTTATAACAACTTGCATACTTTGCAAAATTTATAAATATTACCCACAACTATAACATTATATCAAATTTATTCCATAATATTCAAAAATAATATTTATAGAAAAATTAATCTTTATTTATAAAAGCTGGGGTCTTACACATAATCTAATATTATTAATATATAACAATATTTTAATCACTTCTTAAACTTATAAACAATTTATTTCAATTATTTATACTTTACTAAATAATGCATTTAATCATTCAAAATGCCTATACTCATAAGATTTCATCACCAATGATCAAATCCTCATCAAAAATGCATATGTACCTATATAGGATTCCCAAGCCATAAAATCCTATTTTCTTATTTCATTTACTTCGGATAACATATTTAACTCATATATTTGTAACTAAACCATTTTCATGAAAAATTACCAAATCAACTTATTATTTTTCTTTCCTTTGTCCAATTATATATACATATATTTCATACACAACAAGTATTTTTTTATAATTTTTCAACTCCCATAAGTATTTTTCAAAAATCAATTTCTAATTAATTCTTTAAGAAATTAGCTACCTCAAGTTTAACTCCAGAAATTCCCAAATATTGGCAGGATCTTACGCATGTTAACGTGAGCTTTCAGTTTAAATTTCATGGTCATCGGAGTTATAGAACTCTGGTTATAACATTTTTCTTCGTAAAAACCTAAATATTGAAATGGTCATAACTTGCTCATTTTAAGTCGGAATGAGCTCATTTTTGAACAGGAGGTACTTTATACCATATATTTCCATGTCCCAAAAGGCCAGAACTTTTCTCACAAATTAAGTGACCGAAAATGCCCTTTTAAATTTATGGGTAGTAGCTTTTTGGTATTTTGCAATTTTTAACTCCTTTGCTAAAATCAGTCCACACGAAAATCTAGAACACCTTTTCCAATGATTCCACTTGGATAAGTTAGAAAACACATAGATCTAACTTTAGAAATTGACCACACTCAGAAATTCGAAATATAATAGGAGATGTGGTCAATTGAATTTCATATTTCATTTTTACCAAAATCTGATTTTCAACTCTTTGTGATTTCTAAGAACCTTTCATGTTTTCACATAATAACCAACAAAACTCATCATGACAATGACATAATAATTCAATAAAACAAGTTCAAGAATAAATTTTAAAGATTTATAAGTTAATTTATCCTGCACTCAATAATGTCCAAATTGTCAACATGATACTGCTTTGTGGAGAAAAATTCAAGAATGCTCAGAAGAATATTTCCACGAAAAGATACTGGATGAAGCGCAAATATCGAGGATATTCCACTAATTTCTAGGAATATAGAAGCCAAAGCTTTAACCAACTGTGTATAATAGAATATATGAAACTGCAATTGGATTTTTGCTCGCCATGCGGTAATCCACGTAGCCAGATCATTTCCATAATTTAATAAGAAATGAATATTAAAGATCATTCACGATGCATGTGGTTATCCACACAGACAGGTTATTCCAACAGAATAGTAAAAAATGGAATAACAGAAGGATTCACCATGCATGCGATATATCACACAGATAGGTTATTCCCAACAGAATAATCAATAATGGAACCAGGTCATGCGTAAACGTACACGACGGGATATTACGGCGAGAATAATAAAGAAGCGGAACGGTCGGTGAAATTCGCACAAGCGTGGATATTTCAACAGAATAATAAAGAATGGAATAACAACAGAAATCATCATGCATGCGATAGACCGCACAGATAGGTTATTCCAACAGAATAATAAATAATTGAACCAGGTTATGCGTAAACGCACAGACAGGATATTCCAACAGAATGATAAAGAATGGAATAACAGAAGAATTTCACCTTGTATGCAGTACTTTGCAGACAAGTTATTCTAACATAATAATAAAGAATGGAAGAATAGAAGAATTTCACCATGTATGCGGTACTTCGCATATACAGGTTATTTCAACAGAATAATAAGGAATGGAATAATAGAAGTTCTCTTCATGAATACGAAAGAAATAAAACCCCTTACCTTAGAAGAAACTGGATATAGGAGTAGTGAAGTAGCAGAATACTTTTCTTCTTTCTCTCTATAGTTTCTCTCTCTAGAGTTTCAGTGAATTCGTAAGAAATAATGAAGGAATGAGCTTCTATTTATAGGAGAATGGACCGAATAGTAACTAATTTGAAAATAACATATTAATTCATGAGCTATTCTAATAAAACAAAGATTAATTTACTTTTAAATAAGACGAATCCATATTAATTTACTATAAAAAAAGATTAATAAAATATTCTAATAAAACAAAATTTTTAAATAAAATATAATATATTCTATTTATAATCTAATAAAACGAATAACTTTATAAAAGTATTCAGTATTACATTTTTATATAAAAAAGATTTTACTATATAAATAGCACTTATGCAAACACTATCGCATAATAGAATATTATATATTTTATTTATAGTCTAATAAAATAAATAACTTTATAAAAATATTTTAAGATTTTGTAATTTAATTTTAATTTTATTGGATTTGAATAAATATTTTTTGATGAATTAATTATTAGATTAAATAATTAATTGATGAAGTTAATTGGTAGATTAATTTAATTGATATATGTGATTAATTTTATATTTATTAAATTAATGTGGAGAATTTTATTATTCGATGTATGTAATTATGTGAGCTTATTGTATTAAAAGAAATATTTAATAAGCTATTGATGTTTTAATTAATTTAATTATTAATTAGAGATTTAATAATTTGATATTATTATTAAAGGAGAAATTTAATTATGTGACTATGTGAATTAATGAGAAATTATTATATTTATTTAAAATAAATTAAATAAAATATTGGATTTATTTTATAATGGGTGTGACATTAGTTAAACTATATGATAAGGTTTTATTAAATTAAATGGTTTTTGAAACCTATTCTTGCCAGCCAAACAAGGCCCTAAAGGGAGTTGATAGCAATTACCATGATCGGGTAACTGACCACTACCACGTCAGTTCATTTTTTTATATATGCCTTCCCTTTCCTTCTTCTTTCATTATTTTGGCTAAGTCTGGCAAAAACAGAGAGAGATATAGAGAGAGAGTTTGAGAGTTCAGAGATTTGTTAAGAGAATTGTGAGAGTCATCCGAGAAGGAATTCATCTCTTGTTAATTCACTCTACGCTTGGGTAATCTCTTCAACCCAATTCCTTTTTACGTCATTTAGTTTTTATAAAATATGGCTCTCAAATTTCTGTACAATCTCTGTAGTTGGAGATTGTAGTGATTATGTGGTTATATACGTGATCTTATGTCATCATAGCATGTTTTAATATATATTGTATATAATTCTATATCATCAATTTCATAATATTATAACGTATGATTATGGCTTCAAAAGTTACAGAGTATGTTATATGGCCATATGGCCCTTATACGTGATTTTAATATGTCAAACATAAATTGTTCTGTAAAATTTCAACTTGTATATGATTATGCATGCTAAAACAAACAAAATGAAACTTGAATGGTTGGATTTGGTCTTATAAAGAATCTGTGGCGTTGAATTTTAGGATTTATGTTCAAAACCTTCAAGAACATCAAGAACAGTACAATTTGCATATCTTAATTCTGTAATTATGTGTTTTAATGGGTTAAAATCACTCCATAACTATTGGGTAATGATTATGTATGAATTCTAACATGTGGGTATGTTTAATTTGGTGAATTTAATGAACATATAGTGTTTATTTCACCGATTACGTGTTCTTCATGAATCGAAAATAAAAAGCTGAGAGTGTCGCGCGCACGCCAACTCCAAGTACAATTTTCACATCGCAGCAGCATGTAAGATGCCAGAGACCTATGCCATATGCCATGATGCCATGAAAGACCAAGATACTAGATGAAGATCTGGCAGTGCAGCCATGCGCTTACCACTTAGCAGAATGTCCAGAAAATGTTTTTTTAAAGAGTTCAAGTATAGAAATGTGATAACAACTTAGTCTAATGAACATAAAACTTGTTAGACATATAACGAGGTGTTAAAATAAATTCTTAACATGTCCATAACACAATTACGTATGAATTGAATATTTGAATGCATAGTTAGCTTATTGTTCGTGAAATCTTAATTTTGACAATAAGTGTAGAAATTGACTAAGTATAGTCATGAATTTGAGTTAGACAAAGAATAAACTGTGATGTTTAGTACGTTATAATTGACTAGTATTGTGAACGTAAATGATATGTAGGATTTAAATCAAAGAACGAGTTTTATTAACGTGTAATCTACGCACGAGGCAAGTTTCCTAACCCTACTTGTTATCATTATATAAGTTGATAAATTCAATGTTCTACATCGAGCAAATTCTCATTATTATTGATCAAGTCTGTTTTGGATATTAAAGCTTATTAATCCTTCAAGCATGATGCTGTTATACAATACTTATTCTATTGTGTACTTCTGAGATTTTATCCAAGTTAAATTATCAGTTATTGTTAAACCTTGTTAGACTAGAGAACCCTTATTGATTTGACTAGTCCATAGTTGACGAGCGTTCTAAATTTCAAAACCCTTGATGAATTATCAAAACCAAACTTCCTTTGGTGCGGACTCGAATGTCAAACTGAGATGAACAACCCTGTATAGGGGAATTACTTATGCGTTAGCGTTAAGATATTGTGCACAGTATGGTACTAAGGGTTGATCCCCCTAAGTACGAGAAGAAGAGTCCATAGTCTTATGACTGTTAAAGGTTTCAAGTAAAAACACTTGACAACCTAGGACATAGTTCAAGGTCTTATGACCCTCAGAATTTCTTTTGATTCTTGTTATTCATTCTTGATTCAAAAGTTGAGCTTTTATATCAGATGTTGTTAATTAATTTGCATGTTATTATTCAATTGTTATATTGTTATACTTGTGGGCAATCGTGCTCACTCTTGCGTAATAATAACATTGCAGTTAAAAACGAAAGAGCAGACGAACCTTCCACTAGTAAAGGCAAGGGCAAGATTAACAAGTAATGAAGACTGATTATTTATGTGGTTATGTAATGATATTTAGACTTGATGTTACTTAAGACTTATTATTTGTTTATGATTTTCATACGAGATGTTTTAAGGTTAGAGCAACTTGGGATTTTAATTATTTTTGCGATTGATGTAACCCCATAAGGGGAGATTTATTTATTATTTCTATCTATTGCATGGTTTGCATTTATTTATGGGTAGATAGATAGATGATGTTTTCAGATGATGAACACCAAATCCTGTGGAAATGGAAGTACCGGATTTGGGGGTGTCACAGGTTGGTATCAAAGCTATAGGTTATGAAACTTAGGTGGGGGAACAACCTTAGGTAGTAGCCTTGTAAGAGATCGAGAACATAGTGGTGGTAAACTCTTATCAAGTTCTAAGAAATGAATTTCTAAATTCGTTGAAGATAATAAAAGACTTTATGTACTTTTGTGTTAAATTATGTGTTCACTAGCATGGATTAGTAACTAAAACTTAAAAATTTTGTTGTCAGGATGTCAGATGTTGGAGGAGCTAGTCGAACTGGGGAGGAGGAACCCCGAGTACCTACAGAGGAGGAGCCCCGAGACATTCATGTTGTTAGGGAACAGTTGGTACAGAGAGAGCCATCTCCATTGATCATTGTTGTTGGTGGTGGGAGCATGAGCTGAGACCGATCCGGAGGAGGATTACGATGAGGAAGAGGAGGAAGAGGAGTTCCCAAGAACTCCATTGATGCTGAGATGTATGATGCACTTTATGATCGTAACATAGAGTTGCAGGACACGATTCAGGAGATGAGGGAGAGGACTGTTATACAGCAGAGTACCATCGAGCAGAAGGATGAGGAAATTGTGACTCTTCACACACGTTTGGGAAATGTTGAGTGGGATTTGGTTCACGATAAGGGTAAAACTGAGGATAAGACCGAAGAAATAGAGAAGTTGAAGAAAGATCTGAAAGAGAGCTCAGAAAGATTGTCTTTAGTAGAGGAGGGCTAGGTAAGAGAGTCGCGGCGTGCTGATCTCGCAAAAGAGATTTCCGTGTAAAGAAGGCTAAGCTTGGGGAGACGTACTCTACACTTCACATTGCAATGGATATGGCTCAGGATCGAGTTATGAAGTACCCAATCCAGTTTGAAGGTCTACCATCGTATATGCTTGATCGCAGGACGATGTCCCGTATTATGGAAGAGGAACGTGGCAAGGCTATCCAACACCTTAATAGGCAATGATAGTATTAGTTTAATTATGTGAAAACTATTTGGTAGTTAATGATGTAAATTCCGATGTGTTATAAACAAAGGAATATTTTGATGTTTTAAATCCTGTAGATTCTTTATCTCGGGATAGTTGATGTAAATAGCAGTGATGCTATCTTATGATGTTAAAACTTTTGAATTTGAATGAAAATGTCAGAGTTTATTTGAATTGATGTGTTAAGTGAATTATGATTAAATGTTTTAGTTAAGCCCTGAATGTTTAAGAGATTGAATAAGGACCTAATAAGCGTATGTTCTTAACAGAAATATGCCGCCTAGAAGAAGACAAAACCGTTAGCAAGCACAAGAAGAACCAATGAATAACAACGACGCCAATGCTAACCCTGTTCAGCAATTGGTGAACCTTTTGGCCGGGGCAATTAACAATCAACCACAAGCTCCACCAAACACCTCATTCAAAGACTTCAAGGCGGTGGGACCGCCAGAGTTTAAGGGTTCTATAAACCCAATCGAAGCTCAAACTTGGGTGATGGAGATGGAGAATGTGTTCGACGTTGCTCGAGTAAGGGAAGATCAGAAGACCGCGTATGCAACGTTTATGTTGAAGTCTGAAGTTAGTTATTGGTGGCAGGAAAACAAAGTATGGGGAGGTGAAGGTGTAATAAACTAGGAGAGATTTAAAGAGATGTTCTTCGATATGTACTTTCCGACCAGTTCCCAAAATCAGATGGAATTTCGGTTTCTAGAGTTGAAATAGGGGAGTATGTTAGTAGCTGATTATGCGGCAAGGTTCAACGAGTTGGCTAGGTTCGCCACATACCAAGTGCATACCGATGAGAGGAAGGCAAGACGATTCGAGCAGGGACTGAAGCCCTGGTTGTATAGCAAAATGTCAATGTTCCAATTAAACACTTTTGTTAGAGTGCTAGAGAAAGCCATACTCACTGAGGGTGGAAGCGATACGGTAATGAAATATAATTAGGATCAGAAGAAGAAAAAGAGTGAGAATGAAGGTAATAACAAGACTGGTGGGAATAGCACTAGGGGTAGTCATAATCAGAAGAAGAAGTGGTCTGATAACTCGTCGGCTGGAAGTCAACAAGGAGGGCAGAAGAAGAAGATCGAAGCGTGCCCAACCTACTGGAAAACTCATCTGGGAGTTTGTATGAAAGGGTTGCAAGTGTGATACAATTGTGGTCAGGAAGGCCATATAACACCAAACTGTCCAAACCCGAAGAAGGGCGCCTGTTTCACTTGTGGTTCAAAGGACCATCTTGCAAGGGATTGTCCTAAAAAGGGATTTGGAGGGACGAATTTAGGAAGAAATAGAGGAAATACCAGTGGAAGCACTCGACTATCGCGAGGACCAATCGCAACCAATAAACCAATCGCTTGAACATTCAACATGACAAAGATGAGGATGCGATGCAGTCTCGCGATGTGGTGTCAGGTATCATTTCGATCAATAAAGTTAATGCTTATGTATTATTTGATTCGGGTGCTACTTGTTCATTTATATCCGATGACTTTGCTAAGAACTTAGAATTGCTTAAGGATGAGTTAGAATACCCCATGAACATAGAAATTGCGAATAGAGAAATAATCCCTGTTAAGTATGTGCATAAGAACTGTAGAGTGGATATTAAGGGTAATATCATGAACGTAGATCTTATCCCTATTCGACTTGGAGAATTCGATGTTATTTTGGGTATGGACTGGCTATCCAATTGTGGGGCGGCAATTGACTGCCAGAAGAAGCGTATTAACCTTATGACCATCAAAGGTCAGTGTGTTTTATGGTAGCAAGTCGCCTAGAAAAGCGAGTTATCGGCGATGATGCGAGCCGGGGAGGTTGTTAAGGCAAGGTACGTGTAGGATATCTAGCTTACATAGTCGATAATCGTAAAGAGAATTCAAAAATAGATGAGATACCAAGAGTAGAGAGATTTCGCGCAGACGTATTTTTAGGATGATTTGCGGGACTTCCTCGAGATAGAAGCGAGTTGAATTTGTGATCGATTTGGCTCGAGAACGGCTCCAATATCGAAGGCACCATCTGCAAGAATGGCACCCGGAGAGAGATGAAGGAACTAATGGTCCAACTACAAGAATTCTTTGGACAAGAAGTATATCCAACCAAGCGTATCACCGTGGGAGGCGCAATTTTATTTATGAAGAAGAAGGATGGAACAATGCGACTCTGCATAGACTACAGAGAACTGAATAAGGTCACGATTAAGAATAGATATCCATTACCGTGAATCGACGACTTGTTCGATCAGTTAAAGGGAGCAAGATACTTTTCAAAGATAGATTTGAGGAGTGGTTATCATCAACTGAAGGTGAGACCAGAGGATGTACCGAAGACAACATTTAGAACACGATACGGTCACTACAAATTTTTGGTAATGTCATTTGGTCTAACAAATGCTCCTGCAGCATTTATGGGCTTAATGAATGGAGTGTTCAAGCCGTTTTTGGACAAATTCGTAGTGGTATTTATAGATGACATTTTGGTATATTCGAAAACCAAGGAAGAACATGAAGAACATTTGAGGGTGACATTAGAGACGTTTGAAGAGAGAAGTTGTACGCTAAATTTTTGAAATGTGAATTCTGGATTGAAAGGGTACAATTTCTTGGACATGTGATCGATAGGGATGAAATTTGGTGGATCCTCCAAACTCAAAGCTGTGATTAACTAGGATCAGCCGAAGACTCCGTCGGAAGTAAGAAGTTTTCTTGGATTGGCAGGTTATTATAGAAGATTCATTTAGGATTTTTCTAAGATCGTAACTCTATTGACGAATTTGACTAGAAAATCGGTGAAATTTGTTTGGACGAAAAAGTGTGAGGAAAGCTTTCAAGAATTAAAGAAGAGGTTGAGTACAGCACCTGTGTTATCTCTTCCAGATGACACAAGAAAATTTGTGGTTTATAGTGATGCATCTCATAAAGGACTTGGTTGTGTGCTTATGGAGAACGGTAGAGTCATTGCGTATGCATCACGACAACTGAAAGATTATGAGAAGGGGTATCCGACCCATGACATGGAGTTAGCTGCAGTGGTTTTTGCTTTGAAAATCTGGAGGCACTATCTCTACGGGGAGAAGTGTGAAATATATCTACGACCACAAGAGTCTGAAATATATTTTTACACAGAAAGACTTGAATATGCGCCAAAGAAGGTGGTTGGAGTTAATTAAGGACTACGATTGTGAGATTCTATACCATCCGGGTAAAGGAAAATGTGTGGTAAGCGCCTTAAGTAGAAAGGTTGGGGAGAAATTGATGTTGTTGTTGATCGTACAGGAGGAGTTAATTTCAGCAATGGAGAAGCTGGAATTAGAAGTAAAGTGTCCTATGGAGATCGATGAGAAGCTATTTCAGATGCAATCTGGTACAACTCTACTAGACAAGGTTAAGGAGGCTCAACTTCATGATGACGAATGTAAATCGGTGTGAAAAGAAGATATCCGAAGGAACCGAATCAAGATTCAAGATGGATAAGGAAGGAATATTGAGATTTGAGAATAGAATTTGGGTACCGCCAAGATGGCGAGATTAAGGAAGAAATTTTGAGCGAGGCTCACAACTCAAGATATTCGATTCACCACAGTAGCACCAAGATGTATCAAGATCTTTCGACAACATTTTTGGTGGCCAAATTTGAAACGAGAGGTTGCGAGAATGTGTTGCCAAATGCGACATGTCGAAAGTGAAAGCGAGAACATCGAGGCCGAGTGGGTTACTACAACCTTTAGAGATTCCGAATGGAAATGGGAACATATTACGATGGATTTCGTGGTTGGCCTACCGACAAACTCGTAAAGGCTACGACGCAAATATGGGTTATTATTGATCGATTGATGAAATCGCACACTTCCTTCCGATCAAAATCGATTCAACTTAGATCGAGTTGGCAAGGTTATATGTGAAAGAAATTGTTTCAAGGCACGAGTCCGGTGTCAATTGTTTCGATAGAGATCCGCGCTTTTACGTCGAACTTCTAAAAAGCGTCTACAAGAATGCATGGGTACACGATTGCGAATGAGCACTGACATATCACCCTCGAGACAGATGGATGAGTGAAAGAACAATTCGTACATTGAAGAAGATATGTTAAGAGCTTGTATAATGGACTTTAAAGGAAATTGGGATGACCATCTACCGCTCGTGAGAGTTTGGCTACAACAATAGTTACCACGCTTAGTATTGGCATGCCACCTTATGAAGCGTTATTATATGGTAGAAAGTGCAGAACTCCGCTATACTGGGATGAAGTTGGCGAAAGACAATTACTAGGCCCGGAATTAGTACAACAAACAACAGAAATAGTCAAAGTGATCCGAACAAGATTGAAAAATGACTCAAGATAGACAAGAAAAATATGCCGATCCACACCGTAAAAATGTTGAGTTCGAGCCGGTAGTTATGTGTTTTAAAAAGGTCTCTCCGGAAAGGAAAGATCGATCGGAAAGAAAGGGAAATTAAGCCCAAGATTCATTGGACCCTTTGAAATTCTGAGAAGGGTCGGAGAAGTTGCTTATGAGGTAGCCTTACCTCCAGCTCTAGAGAATGTCCACAACGTTTTTCCATGTCTCGATCCTACACCCCCTACAAACCCGATTACACAAACACGTGATTGAATATGAACCCCTACATTTCGACAAAGACTTATCTTACGAAGAAATTCTGTTCAAATTATCGATAAAAAAGGAACAAGTTCGAGAAATAAAGTAATACCTTACATTAAGGTAATTTGGAGGAACCACAATATTTGAAGAAGCTACGTGGGAACTCGAAGAGAATATGATGAAAAATTATCCTCATTTATTTACTTAACTAATGTGTAAGCGATTTTGGGGACAGAATCTTTGTAATGGGGGGGGGGGGGGGAGAATGTAACAGGACGAATTATTGAGTTGTGATTCTGAGGACAGAATCCTTTTAAGAGGGAAAGATGTGACCGAGAGATTTTGTAATTTAATTTTAATATTTATTGGATTGAATAAATATTTTTTGATGAATTAATTATTAGATTAAATAATTAATTGATGAAGTTGTGGTAGATTAATTTAATTATATGTGTTATATTTATTAAATTAATGTGGAGAATTTTATTATTCGATGTATGTAATTATGTGAGCTTATTATATTAAAAGAAATATTTAATAAGCCTATTGGTGTTTTAATTAATTTAATTATTAATTAGAGATTTAATAATTTGATATTATTATTAAAGGAGAAATTTAATTATGTGACTATGTGAATTAATGAGAAATTATTATATTCTATTTAAAATAAATTAAATAAAATATTGATTTATTTTATAATGGGTGTGACATTAGTTAAACTATATGATAAGGTTTTATTAAATTAAATGGTTTTTGAAACCTATTCTTCCAGCCAAACAAGGCCCTAAAGGGAGTTGATATAGCGATTACCCATGATCGGGTGGCGACCACCTCTGCGTCGATTCATTTTTTAATATATACGCCTTCCTTTCCTTCTTCTTTCATTATTTTTGGCTAAGTCTGGCAAAAACAGAGAGAGATACTGAGAGAGAGTTTGAGAGTTCAGAGATTTGTTAAGAGAATTGTGAGAGTCAATCCGAGAAGGAATTCATCTCTATTAATTCACTCTATGCTTGGGTAATCTCTTCAACCCAATTCCTTTTTACGTCATTTAGTTTTTATAAAATATGGCTCTCAAATTTTTTGTAAATCTCTCGTAGTTGGAGATTGTAGTGATTATGTGGTTATATACGTGATCTTATGTCATTATAGCATGTTTTTTATATATATTGTATATAATTCTATATCATCAATTTCATAATATTATAACGTATGATTATGGCTTCAAAAGTCTGAGTATGTTATATGGCCATATGGCCCTTATATCGTGATTTTAATATGTCAAACATAAATTTTTTCGTAAAATTTCCACTTGTATATGATTATGCATGCTAAAACGAACAAAACGAAACTTGAATGGTTGGATTTGGTCTTATAACGAATCAAGTGGCGTTGAATTTTAGGATTTATGTTCAAAACCTTCAAGAACATCAAGAACAGTACAATTTGCATATCTTAATTCTGTAATTATGTGTTTTAATGGGTTAAAATCACTCTATAACTGTTGGGTAATGATTATGTATGAATTCTAACATGTGGGTATGTTTAATTTGGTGAATTTAATGACCATATAGTGTTTATTTCACTTTGATTCTATGTTCTTCGTGAATCTGAAATCAAAAATGGAGTGTCGTGTGTGACGCCAACTCAAGTACAATTCTACAATGCATAACGCATACGTCAGTGATATGACGCCAGAGACCTCTGCCACAATGCCATGCCAATGACCTTATGACACCAAGACCAAATATGTGATGGTAACCGCAACGCCACGCCATTTAGCGTAATGTCCAAAAATGTTTTTTTAAAGAGTTCAAGTATAGAAATGTGATAACAACTTAGTCTAATGAACATAAAACTTGTTAGACATATAATGAGGTGTTAAAAAAAATTCTTAACATGTCCATAACACAATTACGTGTGAATTGAATGTTTGAATGCATAGTTAGCTTATTGTTTGTAAAATCTTAATTTTAACAATAAGTGTAGTAATTGACTAAGTATAGTCATGAATTTAAGTTAGACAAAGAATAAACTGTGATGTTTAGTACGTTATAATTAACTGGTATTGTGAACGTAAATGATATGTAGGATTTAAATCAAAGAATGAGTTTTATTAACGTGTAATCTACGCACGAGGCAAGTTTCCTAACCCTACTTGTTATCATTATATAAGTTGATAAATTCAATGTTCTACATCGAGAAAATTCTCATTATTATTGATCAAGTCTGTTTTGGATATTAAAGCTTATTAATCCTTCAAGCATGATGCTGTTATACAATACCTATTCTATTGTATACTTCTGAGATTTTATCCAAGTTAAATTATCAGTTATTGTTAAACCTTGTTAGACTAGCGAATCCTTATTGATTTGACTAGTCCATAGTTGATGAGCGTTCTAAATTTCAGAACCCTTGATGAATTATCCAATCCAAACTTCCTTTGGTGCGGACTCGAATGTCAAATTGAGATGAAAAACCCTGTATAGGGGAATTACTTATGTGTTAGCGTTAAGATATTGTTGTGATATGGTACTAAGGGCTGATCCCCCTAAGTACGAGAAGAAGAGTCCATAGTCTTATGACTATTAAAGGTTTCAAGTAAAACACTTGACAACCTAGGACATAGTTCAAGGTCTTATGACCCTCAGAATTTTTTTTGATTCTTGTTATTCATTCTTGTTTCAAAAGTTGAGCTTTTATATCAGAAGTTGTTAATTTATTCGCATGTTATTATTCAATTGTTATATTGTTATACTTGTGGGTAATCGTGCTCACTCTTGCATAATAATAACATTGCAGTTAAGAACGAAAGAGCAGACGAACCTTCTACTAGTAAAGGCAATGGCAAGATTAGCAAGTAATGAAGACTGATTATTTATGTTGTTATGTAATGATATTTAGACTTGATGTTACTTAAGACTTATTATTTGTTTATGATTTCGCACAAATGTTTTAAGGTTAGAGCAACTTGGGATTTTAATTATTTTGCAGTTGATGTAACCCCATAAGGGGAGACTTATTTATTATTCTATCTATTGCATGGTTTGCATTTATTTATGGGTAGATAGATAGATGATTTTTCTGATGAACACCAAATCTTGTGGAAATGGAAGTACCGATTTGGGGTGTCAATATTGTCATCTGAAGCAATATCCACACTCAAAGGAGTCCTCATTACATTTATTGTCACACTATTTAACAGAATAGTGAGGACTACTAATGCTATCATTTTGACCATCACTCCGTTCCCCGACTCGTCCCAGCTATATTCTCATTTCCTGAAGAGAACAGTGAAAGAAAGGGTGAGCTCAACTAGCCAAGTAAGAAATATTATGACTAAGATAATGCAGAATAAATTATCATTAGGGAAGTGCTTAAAGAAACCTTCGTACATGGGAGGCCATGCGTCTAGGTTATGATAGATATCATATGTCCACAGAATTATCTTTGGTTGACCTAATAGACCCCAAAGAAAAATGAGAAGATTACTATCATCTTCTTTCCAATGGTGAGTCTTCTCTTGACATATAACTATCTCCACTGTCTCCAAGTGAAAATTATATTTCAAATAAACTCCAAGATCATATAGGTAGTGCTCGTAGATATACTCAGCAAGTGGATGTGCACAACCCTGTCTTATGATAACACGAGGTTGTATGCCATTAGACATCTTGTATGATAGTGGAAAAAGACCCTTCCAAAGTTGGGTTCACCTCACCCTATTGGGTTCACCAAAATTAAATATCAAATGACGTATACAATACGACACACTTATCTAAAGTTCTCAACAAAATTATTTCCATACAATTTAGGGAGAACCTCAACAGCTATAGACCACCGTTCTATTCCCCTGTTATCCCCGCTCGACCCAGCTACACTCTTATTACCTGAAAGGAATTGTGAAGCAAAAGGGTGAGCACAAATAGCCCAGTAAGAAATATTATGACTAAGATAATGCAGAATAAATTATCATTAGCCTTCAACAATGTTAAACTGATAAAATACAAAAGACATCAAGTTTAACTGCAGCGGAACAAGCAATCCATTAAAAGAGTCAAATAGAGAATAAAATCTACTATCTTCTATGATTTAAAAAGTTTTTCATCAACTTAATCATTTGAGACTCGAATTTTAATAAATAAACCACATCATCGAATCATCCTCACTTTTCTACCGAGGATATTCATTAAATCATCAATGGTCATGACTATCTTTGAATAATCCTCAGTCATAATCATACCAAAAAGCGTCCATCAATGCACTCTGAGGCACCGAGGATTTTTACCACATCATCCGGTCACATTACGGTCATGACTATACCGAATAATCCCTGGTCATAATCACACCAAGTCCATCTATGGACGTAAGCCAAAGATGACTTTTATCACAATATAAACATGAGAATGATGACAATGATATAAACATTAATCAAACGAAAACAAGGATAAATATTAAACACTTTAAATTTATCCAAATATTATCAATCACTTAATAAACTCATAATCTAATATTATTAATATATAACAATATTTTAATCACTTCTTAAACTTATAAATATTTTATTTCAATTGTTTATACTTTACCAAATAATGCATTTAATCATTCAAAAATGCCATACTCATAAGATTTCATCACCAATGATCAAATCCCTCATCAAAAATCTGCATGTACCCTATATAGGATTCCCAAGCCATAAAATCCTATTTTCCAATTTCGTTACTTCACATAACATATTTAACTCATATGTTTGTAACTAAACCATTTTCATGAAAAATTACCAAATCAACTTATTATTTTTCTATCCTTTGTCCAAATATATATAAATATATTTCATACAAAACAAGTATTTTTTTATAATTTTTCAACTCACATAAGTATTTTTCAAAAATTAATTTCTAATTAATTCATTAAGAAATTAGCTACCTCAAGTTTAACTCCACAAATTCCCAAATCTTGGCAGGATCTTACACATGTTAACGTGAGCTTCCAGTTTAAATTTCATGGTCATCAGAGTTATAGAACTCCGGTTATTGCATTTTTCGTCAAAAAAACCTAAATAATTAAATGGTCATAACTTGCTCATTTTAAGTCGGAATGAGTTCATTTTTGGACAGGAGGTACTTTATACCATATATTTTCATGTCCCAAAAGGCCGGAATTTTTCTCACAAATTAAGTGGCCAAAAATGCCCTTTTAAATTTATGGGTAGTAGCTTTTTGGTATTTTGCACTTTTTGACTCCTTTGCTAAAATCAGTCCACACGAAAATTTACAACACCTTTTCCAGTGATTTCACTTGGATGAGTTAGAAAACTCATAGATCTAACTCTAGAACTTGACCACACTCAAAAATTCGAAATATAATAGGAGATATGGTCAATTGAATTTCATATTCCATTTTCACCAAAATTTGATTTTCAACCCTTTCTGATTTCTAAGAAACTTTCATGTTTTCGCATAATAACTAACATAACTCATCATGACAATGACATAATAATTCAATTAAACAAGTTCAAGAATAAATTTTAAAGATTTATAAGTTAATTTATCCTGAACTCAATAATGTCCAAATTGTCAACATGATACTGCTTTGAGGAGAAAAATTCAAGAATGCTCAAAAGAATATTTCCACGAAAAGATACTGGATGAAGCGCAAATATCAAGGATATTCCACTAATTCCAAGGAATATAGAAGCTAAAGCTTTAACCTACTATGTATAATAGAATATATGAAACTGCAATTGGATTTTTGCCCGCCATGCGGTAATCTACGTAGCCAGATCATTTCCATAATTTAATAAGAAATGAATATAAATGATCATTCACCATGCATGTGGTAATCCACACAGACAGGTTATTCCAACAGAATAGTAAAGAATGGAATAACAGAAAGATTCACCATGCATGAGATAGATCGCACAGACAGGTTATTCCCAAAAGAATAATAAATAACGGAACCAGGTCATGCGTAAACGCACAAACAGGATATTCTGACAGAATAATAAAGAACGGAACTAGGTCAGGCAAAATTCACACCGACAGGATATTCCAACTGAATAATAAGGAATGGAATAACAACAAAAATCACCATGCATGCGATAGAAGCGCGACAAAAAAGTTATTCCAATGAGAATAATAAATAATAGAACCAAAGTTATGCGTAAGCGCATGCATAAGATATTCCAATGTAATAATAAAGAATGGAATAATGAAGAATTTCACCATGTATGCGGTATTTAGATATATCTGAGTTATTCCAATGAATAATAAAGACTGGAATAATGAAGTTCTCTTAATGAATACGAAAGAAATAATGCCCCTTATCTTAGAAGAAACTGGATATAGGAGTAGTGAAGTAGTAGAATACTTTTCTTCATTCTCTCTATAGTTTCTCTCTCTAAAGTTTTAGTGAATTCGTAAGAAATAATGAAGGAATGAGCTTCTATTTATAGAAGAATGGACTGAATAGTAACTAATTCATGAACAGTCCAGATTGATTTACTTTTAAACGGACGGTCCATATTGATTTACTATGCAATTATTAATAAAATATTCTAATAAAAGCAGAATCTTTTAAATAAAATATAATATATTTTATTTATAATCTAATAAAATGAATAACTTTATAAAAGTATTCAGTTTTATATAAAAAAAGATTTTACTATCTGAGACCACTATGCAAACACTATGCATAATAAAATATTATATATTCTATTTATAGTCTAATAAAACAAATAACTTTATAAAAGTATTTTGTTTTATATATAAAAAGATTTTACTACGCAAATACTATGCAGACACTATATCATAATAAAATATAATATATTCTATTTATAATCAAATAAAACAAAACTTTATAAAAAGTATTCTGTTTTATATAAAAAGTTTTCTGTTTTATTACGTTTATAATAATAATTAAACAAAACTTATCACCTTTATTATAATTCAAAATATTAATCGACCAGGTCGTTCCCAGGAAAGAGGGGGCTTTCCAATAAGGATCTCTCCCTATTAGCACGCAGTTAGGTGACCAAACCTCTCCTTGACAGAACTTTTAAACATTGTTAATATTGCAAATAATAATATTAATAACTTTGTTATCTCAATTATTGATTTAATAATATATAAAATATCGACAATAATTGAATCAAATAACGTGAGATCTTACGCAACAATTATTGTAGCAATAATTGAACAAAAGCTGAGTGATTTCTCACGTAAGCATCAATAATCAATCTGAGTGTGCTACTGCAACTACGCCAGTATTCTTTGTACTTTTACTACCAAGTAGTTCAATAGTTTTAACGGTAAAACTTCCGCCGTTATTTTTATAAAAATATTTTTGTCATTTTCTCAATCCGACAATAATTCCGTTGTAGGGTCCACCAATGATTCTACCGTTGTACGGATATTCCCCGACAAAAAGAATATTCCCCGACTAATCGAATATTCCCTGACACAAAGAATATTTTATATCAACTTGCTTACTTTGCAAAAAATTTCACATATTACCCTTAACTTTAAACTTTTATCAATTTAACTATTTACTAAAATAGAAAAAAATTGAATACTTTTATTTCATAAAATTTGGGGTCTCACATGAGTAGTTAATCAATCGATTCCTAAAATCACATTAAGGGCAAGTATTTTCAAAGAGATAGATCGACAGGTAACGTGAAAGTATCGATTTGAATCAACAAGATTTATAAACAGTGGAGGAAACGAAGGTTTCTACTAATGAAGTTTCAACTAATAAGTCAACGTTTAACTTCTCTGGGGTCAAATTTAAACGTTGAGCGCAAGCAAGAGAGATAAAAGAATGGGTAGAATCGGTGTCTAATAAGGTATAGACTTAGCAAGAATTTATAATTAACTAACACGTGCTAACTTCGTTCGGGTTACTCACTTTTTGAGAAGTCATGAAAAATGCTCTTCTTGAAACCACTGACTTTGTTTTGTCCGTATCCGTCTTTGGTGCCACCGTCCCAGCTGGACCTGATTTCACTATAGGACAGAATCAAGCTATGTGACCATTTTTTCCACAACTAAAACATACCTTGGAAGGCTGTGAATAGTTTGGACTTATATGTCCCCCCTCTCCGCATCTGTAACATCTAACTGGTGGTCTTTCTCCTCCCCTAGAATTTGTTGCTGGTGTTGGTGTTGCTGCTGACGTCTTCCCATCATCGTTAAATATTCTCTATTTGAATTTTTCACTTGAATTATTTCTTCTATTATCTTGGCCATGATTACCACCGAAGTGGTTACCATTTCTGGCATGATAATTTCCTCCACGATGGTTATCATTGTTCCGATGACCGTTGCCACTGGTACGATTATTATCGTGTTGTTGCTCGTTATCCTTTGGTTGGGCTGGCTCATTATCGCGCTCCAATAACTGAGCCTTATTCACTACATCTGAATACAAACACAATTTGTGAGAAATGAGGTATTGACGTATTTCGGGTCTCAAACCTTGTAGAAAAATTCGCGTCATTCTCTTCTCATTATCAACCAAATGGGATGCGAACCGGGACAACTCCGCAAACTTAGCCTCGTAATGCGACACGGTCATATTGTTTTTCTCTAGCTTGATGAATTCGACCTCCTTCATGTGACGAATACTTTCAGGAAAGTACTTGTCATTGAACAGCTCTTTGAACTTCTCCCAAGACATTTTGAGTGTGGTAGGCTGAGTACGTTTTACTGATTCCCACCAGTAATCTGCCTCTCCTCACAACATGAAGGTGGCAAAGGAAACCTTTTGCTCCTCGGAGCATCCCAAGACATCAAATATCTTGGTGATCTGCTTTATCCACGTCTTTGCTTTAAGTGGTTCTGGCTCTCCCAAAAACTCCGGTGGTCCCAGCTCCTTGAACTGCTTAGCGGTAACCATCCGAGAGTTGCCAGTGTTTCTACCTGCATTTTAAACCGGAGTCTCTCTCGCCTGATTTGCATGAATTGCATAAAGCCTCTGAACATCCCATCGTTCATCATCTGATCGGTGTTGTTGTTTACCTGAGGATTATTATCTTCCTATTGCACATTATCCTGGGTATTGATCGTTGGTGACTTAACGGTCTCATGTACTTCATTGCTGATCTCAACATTTTCAGATGCCATTTTCAAACAGTGTCACAAAATAAGGGTTAATTGACATGTCATATATTATCCCTATACTCTGACCGACCAATTAAATACCAAATAAACTTAGGTAGGTCATACTAGCGAAGGAATTCCCCGTCTCTCCCCTCCTAGTTCTTGTCTCACATCTTAGTCAGGGATCATATCCCTAAGCTTTGATACTAACTGTGACGCCCCCAAAATAGGTATACATCACCCATCTTGAGTTGCCAAACACATGGTACAGAATACAAATAAAAACTTAATTATACAACTGTCGTGTAAATACGATAAAACATAAGCTGAGAGTTTTAACACAAATATTATCTTCTAAATAATATCCACACTCAATGGAGTCCTCATTACAAATATTTTCACACTATTTAACAGAATAGTGAGGACTACTAAAGCCACTTATACTGGGCCATCACTCCATTTCCCGACTCGTCCCAACTATATTCTCATTTCCTGAAGAGAACAATGAAAGAAAAGGGTGATCTCAACTAGCTCAGTAAGAAATATTATGACTAAGATAATGCAGAATAAATTATCCTTAGCCTTCAATAGTATAACAACTGATAAAATATAATAGACAACAAGTTTTAGATCAACAACAACAGAATAAGCAATCCATTAGAAGAGTCAAGTAGAGCATGATATCTACTATCTTCTATGATTTAAAAAGTTTTTCATCAACTTTATAAGAGACTCAGCTTAATATATAAACCACATCATTGAATCATCCTTGCACTACGGGCCAAGGATATTCATGTAATCATCAATGGTCATGATTATACCGAATAATCCCCGGTCATAATTATACCAACAATTGTCCATCAATGCACTACAGGTCAATGAGGACTTTTACCACATCATTTGTAACATTATGGGTCATGATTATACCGAATGTTCCCTGGTCATAATCATATAAATCAACAATCCATCTATGCACGTAAGCCAAAGATGACTTTCATCACAATATAAGCATAAGGATGATGACAATGATATAAGAATTCAATTAAAAGAAACAAAGGATAAATTTTAAAGATTTATAATTTAATTTATCCAGAATTCAATAACATTCAAATTGCCAGCATGATACTGCTTTGTGGAGTAAAATTTATGAATGATATTGTATCAAAAATGATTTGGATCAAAAATAAATCAATTTTTTTCATGAATAGTACTTCAGGTGAATAGTACCCGTGAATAGTACTTCGAGAATAGTATCCCATGAATAGTACTTGTGAATATTACTTTGTGAATAATACTTTATGAATAGTACTTTATGAATAGTAATTGTGAATAGTACTTTTGTGAATAGTACCGTATAAATGAACAGTACTCCTGAACAGTACTCAGGCATGAAAAGCTTAAAATTTAACAAGAATATGCAGAAAATATACTTGTGGAACGATACTGGATGAAGCGTAAATTTCAAGGATATTCTACTAATTTCATGGAGTATAGAAGCCAAAACTTTAACAAAATGAGTAACATAGAATATATGAAACTACAAATGGATTTTCACCCGCTATGCGGTAATCCACGTAGACAGATCATTTGCACAATTTAATATGGAATGAATATGAAGGATTATTCACCATGCATGTGATAATCCATATAGACATGTTATTCCAATAGAATAATAAAGAATGGAACCTGCTCATGCGTAATCCGTACAGACAGGATATTCCAACAGAATAATAAAGAATGGAATAACAAAAGAATTCACCATGCATGCGATAGACCATACAGACAGGTTATTCCAACAAAATAATAAAGAATGGAACCAGGTCTAGCGTATTCCGCACAGACAGGATATTCCAACAGAATAATAAAGAATGGAATAATAAAGAATTCACAATGCATGCGATAGACCGCACAGACAAGTTATTCCAACAGAATAATAAATAATGGAACCAGTTCTAGAGTAATCCGCACAGATAGTGTGACGCCCCCAAAATAGGTATACATCACCTATTCTGAGTCGCCAAATACATGGTACAAAATACAAATACAATCTTCAATATACAACATAAGCTGTGAATTTTAATACAAATATTGTCTTCTAGACAGTATTCAAACTCAAAATAAGTCCTCAATATATTTATTATCACACTATTTCATGGAATAGTGAGGACTACTAATGCTGTCATCTGGACCGTCACTCTGTTCCCCGACTAGTCCCATTCACGTTCTTATTTCTGAAGAAAACAATGAAAGCAAAAGGGTGAGCTCAACTAACCCAGTAAGAAATATTATGACTAAGATAATGCAGAATAAATTATCGTTAGCCTTTAACAGTGTTAAACTAATACAATATAACAAACATCAAGTTTAACAGCAACGGAACAAGCAATCCATTAAAAGAGTCAAGTAGAGAATAAAATATACTATCTTCTATGATTTAAAAGGTTTTTCATCACTTTTATCGCTGGGACTCAGCTTAATATATAATCCACATCATCCCTGCACTATGACAAACGATATTTATTAGTATTACAACCACAAATTATCCATGCACTACGGGCCAAGGATATTCGTGTATTCATCAATGGTCATGATCATGCCAACAACTGTCCATCAATGCACTACGGGCCAATGAGGACTTTTACCACATCATTTGTAATATTACGGTCATTATTATACCGAATAATCCCTGGTCATAATCATACCAAGTCCATCTATGCACTACAGGCCACAGATGACTTTCAACATAATATAAATATGAGAATGATGACAATGATATAAGAATTAAATAAAACAAGTTCAAGAATTAATTTATCTAGCAACCAATAACGTCCAAATTGTCAACATGATACTGCTTTGTGGAGTAAAATTCAAGAATGCTCAGAAGAATATTTCCATGAAAAGATACTGGATGAAGCGCAAATATCAAAGATATTCCACTAATTTCATGGATTATAAAAGCCAAAACTTTAACCAACTGAGTACAATAAAGAATGGAATAACAAAAGAAATCACCCGGACATCGATAGACCCACATGCATAAAGTTATTCCAATGAATAATAAATAATCGAACCGTGTCACGTCATGCGTAAATGCACAGACAAGATATTACAACAGAATAATAAATAATGGAACCAGTTCATGCGTAAATGCACAGACAGGATATTCCAACAAAGTAATAAATAATGGAACCAGGTCATGCGTAAAGGCACAGACAGGATGTTCCAATAGAATTATAAAGAATGGAATAATGAAAGAATTTCACCATGTATGCGGTGCTCAGCATTGTGAGTTATTCAACATAATAATAAAGAATGGAATAATGGAAGAATTTCACCATGTATATGCGATTGCTTATGTATGCAGATTATTCCAACATAATAATAAAGAATGGAATAATAGAAGAATTTCACCAAGTATAGGGTAGTCCGCGTATACAGGTTATTCCAACAGAATAATAAAGACTGGAATAACAGAAGTTCTCTTCATGAATACAAAAGAAATAATACCCCATACGAGTATTTGAAAGAAAATAATTCTCTTCATAAATACAAAAGAAATAATACCCCTTACGAGTATTTGAAAGAAAATAATTCTCTTCATGAATATGAAAGAAATAATACCCTTTACCTTAGAAGAAATTGGATATAGGAGTAGTGAAGTAGCAGAAAACTTTTCTTCTTTCTCTCTATAGTTTCTCTCTCTAGAGTTTCAGTGAATTCGTAAGAAATAATGAAGGAATGAACTTCTATTTATAGGAGAATGGACTGAATAGTAACTAATTCATGAACGGTCTAGATGACGGTCCATATTAATTTACTATGCAGTTTTAATAAAATATTCTAATAAAACAAAATCTTTTAAATATAATATTTTCTATTTATAATCTAATAAAATGAATAACTTTATAAAAGTATTTTGTTTTATATAAAAAGATTTTACTATGCAAACACTATGCATACACTATGCAAACACTATGCATAATAGAATATTATATATATTCTATTTATAGTCTAATAAAACGAATAACTTTATAAAAGTATTACATTTTTATATATAAAATTTTACTATACAAATACTATGCGAGAGCACTATATCAAACATTATGCATAATAGAATATTATATATTCTATTTATAGTCTAATAAAACGAATAACTTTATAAAAGTATTCTGTTTTATATAAAAAGTTTTCTGTTTTATTACATTTATAATAATAATAAAACAAAACTTATCACATTTATTATAATTCACAATATTAATCGACCAGGTCGTTCCCAGGAAAGAAGGGGCTTTCCGATAAGGATTTCTCCCTATTGGCGCGCAATTAGGTGACCAAACCTCTCATTGGTAGAACTTCTAGACATCGTTAATATTGCAAATAATAATATTAATAACTTTGTTATCTCAATTATTGATTTAATAATATATAAAATATCGACAATAATTGAATCAAATAACGTGAGATACTATGTGACAATTACTATAGCAATAATTGAACAAAACTGAGTGACTTCTCACGTAAGCATCAATAATCAAAACCGTGTACTACTATGTAACCACGCGTATTACTGTACTTTTAACACCGGTTGTTTCAACAGTTAACGGTAAAACTTCCGCCGTTATTTTCATAAAATATTTTTGTCATTCCCTCAATCCGACAATAATTCTGTTGCGGGGTCCACCAATGATTGTCTTAGTTATACGAATATTCCTTTATTAAAATGAATATTCCCCGACCAATCGAATCTTATATAACAACTTGCGTACTTTGCAAAATTTATAAATATTACCCACAACTATAACATTATATCAAATTCATTCCATAATATTAAAAAAAATATTTCGAGCAATCTAAATCTTTATTCATAAAATCTGGGGTCTCACAATCTCCCCTCCTTATGAAATTTCTCCCTCGAAATTTACATACGTACCTTGTATGCCGAACAAATGAGGATACCTTGACTTCATTTTAGATTCTAACTCTTGAGGTGTAACCTTTGAGTGTTGAATACGATCCTTCTTATTCAAGATTTTAACACGTATCTCCTCATACATTAAATCATCTGCTATCTCGTCTAGTTCTAATTCAATAATGTGGTTCAGGTTGTCCACATATTTACATAACATCGGTACGTGGTAAACGTTATGAACACGCAACATATTTGGTGATAAAACGAGTCTATAGGCTACAGTTCCTACTGGATCAAGGATTTCAAATGGGCTAATAAAATCGAGGGTTGAGATAACGCCTTCTTGAACCTTCTTCTTTGTATTCATCAGCTCCGGGTCTGTAGCTTTAGCAGCTTTAACATTATCGACTAAAGTCAGTTCTAATCATATATTCATTATCTTCATGTAGGTTCGTATATTCGCACTCGTAAACACATATGATCTTCTGCTCATCGCGTCACCTACCACGTTTGCTTTTCCACGATGATATTGAATGATATGATCATAATCTTCAACAGCTCGAGCCAACGTCTTTGGAACATTATATGTTCGTTTTAGTTGAAGAAATATTTGAGGGTTTTAGAAATGGGTTTTGTACTGGGGTCAACAACTATCATTAGACTCACATCTACTCTTGATCCTTTAAGTGCGTGTATGCATCCACATGTTCAATCCAATCGTGATTTAGATTAGATCAACCAATACTCATAAAAGATTTTCAAAAATGAATTTCAAAACTTCTTATCACATCAATCACCGCTAATATAGACATAGCACAAATTTTTCTTAAGGATCAATTGGATATTTAAACTTTTAATCACGTAAGAACCCTTCCCAAGTATTTCAAACATACATATTTTCTTTTTTCTATTTAGTGAGTGCGTTTTACGCTCCATCTCACTTTTCACTTTTTATTGAACGAGTGCGTTTTACGCTCCATCTCGTGCCTGTGTTTATGGGGAGTGCATTTTACGCTCCATCTCGACGCACCACAAGATTCAATTATTCAACTCAGAAAAGTTCCAATAATATTTTTTTTCATAAGTACCCCAAGATTTCCCCCAAACTTATGTGAGTGCCTAATTTTCACTTCGAATGATGCTCAAATAGGATATCTCAAGTTGCAATGGTATCTTTCATAAGAAATTAGCCAAGAAAAAATTTCAATCCCAACTGGCTAAAAAAATGGATATGTGTAAAATTTTTCAAAAAATTCGCAAGTAATGTGAAACCCAACTAAATAGTTAAAATATAGACTAAGCATGCTCATCAATTCTCCAAGAGTTAACAATATCAACCACCCACTTATTATTGGCCAAAATCAAATTCCATCAAAACATTACCCAAGTAAATACTAAACATGATAAATACCCCCAAACTTAAAACAGACATTGTCCTCAATGGCTAAGATAGGAAAAATTAAAAGAGAGGACTTCCCTGACATACAACAACTTATCTCCTTGTCTGCGAAGTTTGAAGAATAGGTTAAGCACATTAGAATGAATCGGGCATCACACTTGAGTTTGACTTGACCTTTCTATAAACTTTTGGCTGTCCATTGAACCTCCAATACCTGCAATGAAAAGAGACAACATGGATTAAAATAACACTTTGGATTGGTAAGAGAACTTAATAAGAAAATTAATTCCTATCTACTAAATAAACTAGTAAAGCAAATAAATAGAAAAATTCTTGGGTTGCCTCCCAGTTAGCGCTTGAATTATAGTCTTTCAGCCTGACTTTGTCTGGTCAATGCTAGCCAATTCCTCTTCGATAATTGAGGAACCTTCCATCCATCGGAAATAATGTAGCTTTTGGTAGGTTCCAATTGTGATAGCCATTGCTTTAAAGTCACCTAGTATACTCTGATTTGATATGATCTCAATCAAGAACGTCCCACAGCTAGGGGTTTTCTCCATTGTGTATGTGATCACTTTGGGGCATGGAAGCTAGTCACACACAATGGGCTCTCCGTCTATCCTCTCTATCTCATCCCACCATGGATTCAAAATTGTACTCACTCTTTTGTCATCAAGAGCTTCGCCGACGACATGACTACCAAGTGGGCATGATTTTACAAATCTGAACGACTCTTTGATCTTTGGTGGAGACCCATTTAGATCTTCGTGGACCTCTATTTCATTATCCCCAATTGTCTCCACACTTCCTATATCTTGTGGCTCATCCAGTCGTAGATTCGGTTCGGGTTCTCCATCAATTTCGTTATCCACATCATAAAGCCACGTGTTTGGAGGAAGGTTGCTTACGGCTTTGGTCATTTGATCTATCTTATTTTGAAGATTTTGAATTGCTATCTCTTGATTCTGAATTGACCTCTCTTGATTAATCCTCCTCTCCTCAGTTGATGCTATGAACTTGGACAACAATTCCTCCAATCTCGAATTATCTGTCTTAGTTTTGGAATCCATGTATTGAGGACCATGAGTTGAAGTGGTGATGAGTTGTTCCATCCGGTCTTTGAAAATTATGGCTCGATATTTCTTGACTCATCATCCTCTCCTCTTGGTTTGCTATGACCTTTGTGATGAATTCCTCCAACTTTGACTTTTCTTCGTTTAATGGAGGTTGATATGAGAATTACGGCATGTAAGTTGGATTTGGAGCGTAGTATTGGTCTTCATAAGTATAGCTCCATTTAATCCGGGTGATACCCCCAAACTTGGTGATAGTTAGGATCAACATAGTTATTGAGGTAATCACCACTATATTGTACCGGTTCAAAATTGATGGTGCATTGATGACTTTGATGGTTGCCAGCACAATAGTCACACTTAACTGCCATCCTTCGCCTCCGTTGGGCTGCGATAACCTCCATGGTCTTAGAATTTGCCTCAATTTGTACTGACTCTGCGGAAAATGCATTAAGTCCATTAATCCATGTTTCCCTTGGTTGAGTCATGTTCGTGTATGGCCATTGATAAGCAAAGTCATCCATGGTACCTGAAAAAAGAGAAATATAGGAAGGGAATTAAAAATAAAAATAAAAATGTTTAAATTAAGACTAATTTGATTGAAATTAATATTGGTAAAAAAATATTAAATTAATTCCCCGGCAACGGCGCCAAAAACTTGTTGGGTAAAATCTAATTACGCACAACACGCAAGTATACGTGGTTAACAAGTAATAAAGTGATAAGTTTAGTATCGTTCCCACAGAGAATTATTTAATAAAAATCACTAAGTACTAACTCGTAATCAACTCAATCTTATTTAAACGAATGAATTTCAATTTATAATTAAATTAATTTTAATTACCACTAGTTAAATTAAGATTACGGAGATTTAAGATCACAACTTCACCTATTGCTTCATTTAAGTTAACACACTTCTCATCAATTATTCTCTATCCTGAATTGTTAATCAAGAACACTAAAACAGATAAAACCACCTCTCGATGCATAATACCCATACTCACTTAAATCCACAGATGATAGAATTAAGCAAGACACCCTAATTAACTAATCCACTATATCTCTATGTGAATTACAATTAAAAAGGATTTAAAGCACAAGTTCTCTATAAGATTACATATGGCGTAAAGGCATATCTCTATCCTAAACACGAATTATGAATTCCATCTATGCAGAAATCACAAACATATGCTATCATGATCAGATCTAAATCTAAACTTCATCTCTCGAGTTCATATAGATTATCACGGTAATTAATGGCCAATCAATTAAACAATTAAGTCCAAATCACAATAGATAATTCTCATGATAGAACATAATAATTGATAGCGAAACGTATTAAAATAAACTACATAATAAGATCCATTGTAATCTCAAACAAAGAATTAGTTCATTGAATTAAAACTAAGAATCCACACTTGAATACACATTAAAAGATAAGAATAAGATTAAAGAAAAGAATTGAATCTGTTGTCAGCAAATCTTCATCTTCCTCAAGCTTATGCTCTTGATCTTCAATGGTCTCCAAGTTGCTTCAATCTCCAATTCTAATCTAATCTAGGGTTCCTAATCTAAGAAAGAAAGTAAAGAATTAGTTAATAGAAATCTATCCCTAGAGGGATTTAATGGAATCTTAGAACTAGCCTCCCAATCCAAGTTAAACTCAAGCATTTAGAGTTCTAATGGACACCCTAGCAAGTTAAGCAACTAAGAATCCTATTCTAGCTCAAATTGGACATTAAATAACCCAATTTAACTCTCCTCCCGCCGCCTAAGCGCTCGCTGCTTCTTTGCTAAGCCTTCTGGCGGCGCTCGTCTTTGTGCATCACGGTGTTTACGGTGGCCTAGCGTGCCTCTAACACGGTCCGCGCTATGCGTAGTTTCTGCTGCGACGTCCTTTGGTAAAAAATAGGCATAACTTTTGATCCGCTTGAAATTACGGGGCCTTCCACCTATAAAATCAAAGATATCAATGAGATCCATAACTTTCATTCTTTGAGCTTTGACAAATTCGAATTCGATCAAGGCGGAAATCGGGCTTGAAGTAGATGCTATGTAATTGGCAAGTATGACAACTCTTAGCTTTGATCTTCGTTGATAAAAAGGCTATAACTCTCACATCCGAACTCCGATTGGGATGATTCAAGATGTTCCGGAAAGCTAAGAAGTAGAGCTACCATAAAATCCAAGTTCTAAGCCAAGAACATGCATCTAGCTTGGTATTAAAAGTCCTTCAATATTCCCTTCTTGCAATTGTTTACGTATTTTAGTCCAAAAGATGTCCGAATAGCTTATCCTTGCTTCTTTATGCAAATGCCGTGCCATAGCCTACAAAATAACATAAAATGTATGAAAAGTAACTAAGAAACATGAATATAAGCAACTAATTTAAGTAACAGATACCGGATAAGTAGGTATAAAACCTACTTGTCAAATACCCCCAAACTTAAACATTTGCTTGTCTTCAAGTAAAAACACAAATTAGACGGATTCATCCTCTAGCAATTATCCACCCAAACAATGAATCAATATGAATTCGATCAATTGCCTCAAAGGTTACAACAGATGATAACCCGTAGAAAATTTCAAAACAATGTCATGTCTAAAATTTTAACAACTGTCATTAGACTCACATCTACTCTTGATCCTTTAAGTGCGTGTATGCATCCACATGTTCAATCCAGTCTTAATTTAGATTAGAACAACCAATACTCATAAAAGATTTTCAAAAATGAATTTCAAAACTTCTTATCACATCAATCACTGCTAATGTAGACATAGCACAAATTTTTCTTGAGGATCAACTGGATATTTAAACTTTTAATCACGTAAGAACCCTTCCCAAGTATTTCAAACATACATATTTTCTTTTTTCTATTTAGTGAGTGCGTTTTACGCTCCATGTCACTTTCCACTTTTCATTGAACGAGTGCGTTTTACGCTCCATCTCGTGCCTGTGTTTATTGGGAGTGCGTTTTACGCTCCATCTCGACCCACCACAAGATTCAATTATTCAACTCGGGAAGGTTCCAATAATATTTTTTTCATAAACACCCCAAGATATCCCCCAAACTTATGTGAGTGCCTAATTTTCACTTCAAATGATGCTCAAATAAGATATCTTAAGTTGCAATGGTATCTTTCATAAGAAATTAGCCAAGAAAAAATTTCAATCCCAACTGGCTAAACAAATGGATATGTGTAAAAATTTTCAAAAAATTCGCAAGTAATGTGAAACCCAACTAACTAGTTAAAATATAGACTAAGCATGCTCATCAATTCTCAAAAAGTTAACAATATCAACCACCCACTTATCATTGCCAAAATCAAATTCCATCAAAACTTTACCCAAGTAAATACTAAACATGATAAATATGATAGGTTTGTAATATTTAATAACGCAATCAAATTGCATAAAAATGCGGAAGCGTGTAAAATCAGAGTTTAAAAAAAAATTACAAACCATATACCCGGATCACCCTTTATGCACAATTATTAATTAAACGAAAAGATAAAGAATAAAATCATACCCTTGAAGACCGAGCTTCCTCAGGTACAAGTTCACCTCCAAATCCTTTCGCGTTCAACTTGAATCCACCGGGTTTGGTTCATTCCTTTGATCAACGTTAGCCACCCATATGTTTGGCCTCTAGAGGTGATCCACCAAGGAATAATAAGAATTCAAGAAGAAGGGGTATTGGCTCAAACCCTAGTTTTCTATCTCTATAGAAAGGGCGTACTCTCCAACAAATTGGAATTATTACGTTGTAAAAGTCAACCACACCCACACCCATAATAAGACTCCTCTTATTTATAGATGTGGGCAACCCACCTTAACAATTAAGGAATTGGGATTTATTTAATTAATTAAATTCTTTTAATTAATTAAGCTCCCTAATCTTATTAGGGATAATTAATTAAACTCCTTTAACTAATTTTCCTTCCTAATCCAATTAGGAATAAATGAGAGTACTTATATTAAATTAATTCCTAAACTCTTTTAGAAATTAAAATAATAATAATTGTAATAATATTAATAAGACTCCTCTTATTAATTTATATTTAATATTTCTAAAATATTAAATAATAAATATTAAGCTATTTAATTTATTCTATCACCATAGATTAAATTAAATATACATAATATATTATTACGATTATGCCATTAACTTCTTAAATAATTATTCTTCCTTTTATGGTGTGACCCTTTAGGTTCTCCATATTAAACCGGTTGTGAATAAATCAATTAGAACAATTCTAATCTTATTTAAATAAATAAATTAAATAATTAATTTATTTAAATAAATAATATTTATTCTACAATAAGGGATAAGCCTCCCTAGCGATCAACGACTTTCCGGATAATATAGATTTCAACATTAATCATTAAAGAATCTTTGAGTAAATAGTTACCAGACAATTCAATCCTTCCACCATACAATGTCCCAATTAAATATAAGACATGGAATTCTTGTCAAGTCTTATTTTATTTAATTATATGTATTTCGATCCTTAAATGCACAACTCCAAATAATGCAAATTAGAAACTCCTTTCTAATTTCATTACGCTTTTCGCCAAGGACTCTTTGGGTTGTCATTTATCGAATCACATAGGACATTTCTCTTCTTTTATTAGAAGTGGTAGATTCTTTATTGATCATACATTATCTCCATGTACAACTTATTATACCCAAGCATACCTGGTTGATATACCCTAAGGGTCTTAAGGAATAAGTCAAAGTATAACTCATCATACACAAGATACTATGATGATCTCAAGTCCAAGGATTACTTGTACTACTATCACTACGGAATTCCTATTGACAGCAAATAAAACTCTATTAGGTATTCCTTAGCGAGCCACGCGTCAAATGAACTTATTCTCTAATAAGCACCTACATACTTGCTTTAGTGTCTCCACACAAATGATCATGAGATCAATCATCCTCATCCAATGAGCAAGTAGCGTATGTACCAATCTATTCGGATTCACTAATCCCCAATTTAGTAATCCAATGATTGGGAACTATTTTAGTTTTAAGCTTTCTAAGAATTTAGATCTCATTAGAATGATCATCATCATTATTCTAAAAGCATTGCTTAAAACTATGGGTTTATCACATATTATAAAACAGCATCATGTAGATAATTAAAAGCCTTTAATAAATTAATACTTTTTATTAATAAATGAATAAGATTGTTACAAAGTATATGCTTTATCATCAAACATGATTGGCTTGAGTGCATACTACTTTCAAAATACCCCTAAACTTAAAACAGACATTGTCTTCAATGGCTAAGATAGGAAAAATTAAAAGAGAGGACTTCCCTGACATATAGCAACTTATCTCCTTGTCTGCGAAGTTTGAAGAATAGGTTAAGCACATTGGAATGAATCGGGCATCACACTTGAGTTTGACTTGCATAACCTTTCTATAATCTTTTGGCTGTCCATTGAACCTCCAATACCTGCAATGAAAAGAGACAACATGGATTAAAATAACACTTTGGATTGGTAAGAGAACTTAATAAGAAAATTAATTCCTATCTACTAAATAAACTAGTAAAGCAAATAAATAGAAAAATTCTTGGGTTGCCTCCCAGTTAGCGCTTGAATTATAGTCTTTCAAGCCTGACTTTGTCTGGTCAATGCTATCCAATTCCTCTTCGATAATTGAGGAACCCTCCATCCATGGGAAATAATGTAGCTTTTGGTAGGTTCCAATTGTGATAGCCATTGCTTTAAAGTCACCTAGCATACTCTGATTTGGTATTATCTCAATCAAGAACGTCCCACAGCTAGGTGTTTTCTCCATTGTGTATGTGATCACTTTGGGGCATGGAAGCTTGTCACACACAATGGGCTCTCCGTCTATCCTCTCTTTCTCATCCCACCATGGATTCAAAATTGTACTCGCTCTTTTGTCATCAAGAACTTCACCGACGACATGACTACTAAGTGGGCATGATTTTGCAAATCTGACCGACTCTTTGATCTTTGGTGGAGACCCATTTAGATCTTCGTGGACCTCTATTTCATTATCCCCAATTGTCTCCACACTTCCTATATCTTGTGGCTCATCCAGTCGTAGATTCGGTTCGGGTTCTCCATCAATTTCGTTATCCACATCATAAAGCCACGTGTTTGGAGGAAGGTTGCTTACGGCTTTGGTCATTTCATCTATCTTATTTTAAAAATTTTGAATAGCTATCTCTTGATTCTGAATTGACTGCTCTTGATTAATCCTCCTCTCCTCAGTTGATGCTATGAACTTGGACAACAATTCCTCCAATCTCGAATTATATATCTCAGTTTTGGAATCCATGTATTGAGGACCATGAGTTGAAGGGGTGATGAGTTGTTCCATCTGGTGCTGAAAATTATGGCTCGATATTTCTTGACTCATCATCCTCTCCTCTTGGTTTGCTATGACCTTTGATAGTAATTCCTCCAACTTTGACTTTTCTTCGTTTAATGGAGGTTGATATGAGAATTTCGGCATGTATGTTTGATTTGGAGCGTAGTATTGGTCTTCATAAGTATAGCTCCATGACGAATCCGGGTGATACCCCCAAACTTGGTGATAGTTAGGATCAACATAGTTATTGAGGTAATCACCACTATATTATACCGGCTCAAAATTGATGGTGCATTGATGACTTTGAGGGTTGCCAGCACAATAGTCACACGTAACTGCCATCCTTCGCCTCCGTTGGGCTGCGATAACCTCCAAGGTCTTCGAATTTTCCTCAATTTGTACTGTTTCTGCGGAAAATGCATTAAGTCCATCAATCCATGTTTCCCTTGGTTGAGTCATGTTCGTGTATGGCCATTGATACGCAAAGTCATCCATGGTACCTGAAAAGAGGAATATAGGAAGGGAATTAAAAATAAAAATAAAAAAAAAATGTTTAAATTAAGACTAATTTGATTGAAATTAATATAGGTAAAAAAATATTAAATTAATTCCCCGGCAACGGCGCCAAAAACATGTTGGATAAAATCTAATTACGCACAACACGCAAGTATACGTGGTCAACAAGTAATAAAGTGATAAGTTGAGTATCGTTCCCGCAGAGAATTATTTAATAAAAATCACCAAGTACTAACTCGTAATCAACTCAATCTTATTTAAACGAATGAATTTCAATTTATAATTAAACTAATTCTAATTACCACTAGTTAAATTAAGATTATGGAGATTTAAGATCACACTTCTTCACTTATTGCTTCATTTAAGTTAACACATTTTCTCATCAATTATTCTCCATCACGAATTGTTAATCAAAGAACACTAAAGCGAGATAAAACCACCTCTCGATGCATAATACCCATACTCACTTAAATCCACGAGATGATAGAATTAAGCAAAGACATCCTAATTAACTAATCCACTATATCTCTATGTGAATTACAATTAAAAAGGATTTAAAGCACAAGTTCTCTATAAGATTACATATGGCGTAAAGGCATATCTCTATCCTAAACACGAATTATGAATTCCATCTATGCAGAAATCACAAACACATGCTATCATGATCAGATCTAAATCTAAACTTCATCTCTCGAGTTCATATAGATTATCACGGTAATTAATGGCCAATTAATTAAACAATTAAGTCCAAATCACAATAGACAATTCTCATGATAGAACATAATAATTGATAGCGAAACGTATTAAAATAAACTACACAATAAGATCCATTGTAATCTCAAACAAAGAATTAGTTCATTGAATTAAAACTAAGAATCCACACTTGAATACACATTAAAAGATAAGAATAAGATTAAAGAAAAGAATTGAATCTATTGTCGGCAAATCTTCATCTTCCTCAAGCTCGTGCTCTTGATCTTCAATGGTCTCCAAGTTGCTTCAATCTCAATTCTAATCTAATCTAGGGTTCCTAATCTAAGAAAGAAAGTAAAGAATAAGTTAATAGAAATCTATCCCAAGAGGGATTTAATGGAATCTTAGAACTAGCCTCCCAATCCAAGTTAAACTCAAGCATTTAGAGTTCTAATGGACACCCCTAGCAAGTTAGGCAACTAAGAATCCTATTCTAGCTCAAATTGGACATCAAATAACCCAATTTAACTCTCTCCTCCGCCGCCTAAGTCGCTCGCACTCTTGCTAAGCCTTTCCGGGCGCCTGCGCGCTCACGCCAGAAGGCGGTGTTGTTTTACGGTGGCCTAGCGCCGCTTAGCGCGGTAGCGCGCTCCGGCTGGCGTAGTTTTCTCTTGCGACGTCCTTTGGTAAAATAGGCATAACATTTGATCCGCTTGGAGTTACGGGGCCTTCCACCTATCAAATCGAAGATATCGACAAGATCTATAACTTTCATTCTTTGAGATTTGACAAATTCGAATTCGATCAAGGCAGAAATCGGGCTTGAAGTAGATGTTATGTAATTGGCAAGTATAACAACTCTTAGCTTTGATCTTCGTTGATAAAAAGGCTATAACTCTCACATTCGAACTCCGATTGGAATGATTCAAGATGTTCTGGAAAGCTAAGAAGTAGAACTACCATAAAATCTAAGTTCTAAGCCAAGAACATGCATCTAACATGGTATTAAAAGTTCTTCAATATTCCCTTCTTGCATTTGCTTGCGTATTTTAGTCCAAAAGATGTCCGAATAGCTTATCCTTGCTTCTTTATGCCAATGTCATGCCATAGCCTACAAAATAACATAAAATGTATGAAAAATAACTAAGAAACATGAATATAAGCAACTAATTCAAGTAACAGATACCAGATAAGTAGGTATAAAACCTACTTGTCAAATACCCCCAAACTTAAACCTTTGCTTGTCCTCAAGCAAAAACACAAATTAGACGGATTCATCCTCTAACAATTATCCACCCAAACAATGAATCAATATGAATTCGTTCAATGGTCTCAAAGGTTACAACAGATGATAACCCGTAGAAAATTTCAAAACAATGTCATGTCTAAAATTTCAACAACTGTCATTAGACTCACATCTACTCTTGATCCTTTAAGTGCGTGTATGCATCCACATGTTCAATCCAGTCGTGATTTAGATTAGATAAACCAATACTCATAAAAGATTTTCAAAAATGAATTTCAAAACTTCTTATCACATCAATCATCGCTAATATAGACATAACCCAAATTTTTCTTGAGGATCAACTGGATTTTTAAACTTTTAATCACGTAAGAACCCTTCCCAAGTATTTCAAACATACATATTTTCTTTTTTCTATTTAGTGAGTGCATTTTACGCTCCATCTCACTTTCCACTTTTCATTGAATGAGTGCGTTTTACGCTCCATCTCGTGCCTGTGTTTATGGGGAGTGCATTTTACGCTCCATCTCGACCCACCACAAGATTCAATTATTCAACTCGGGAAGGTTCCAATAATTTTTTTTTCATAAATACCCCAAGATTTCCCCCAAACTTATGTGAGTGCATAATTTTCACTTCGAATGATGCTCAAATAAGATATCTCAAGTTGCAATGGTATCTTTCATAAGAAATTAGCCAAGAAAAATTTTTAATCCCAACTGGCTAAACAAATGGATATGTGTAAATTTTTCAAAAAATTTCGTAAGTAATGTGAAACCCAACTAACTAGTTAAAATATAGACTAAGCATGCTCATCAATTCTCCAAGAGTTAACAATATCAACCACCCACTTATCATTGGCCAAAATCAAATTCCATCAAAACATTACCCAAGTAAATACTAAACATGATAAATACCCCCAAACTTAAAACAGACATTGTCCTCAATGGCTAAGATAGGAAAAATTAAAAGAGAGGACTTCCCTGACATATAACAACTTATCTCATTGTCTGCGAAGTTTGAAGAATAGGTTAAGCACATTGGAATGAATCGGGCATCACACTTGAGTTTGACTTGCATAACCTTTCTATAATCTTTTTGGTCCATCCATTGAACCTCAATACCGCAATGAAAAGAGACAACATGGATTAAAATAACACTTTGGATTGGTAAGAGAACTTAATAAGAAAATTAATTCATATCTACTAAATAAACTAGTAAAGCAAATAAATAGAAAAATTCTTGGGTTGCCTCCAAGTTAGCGCTTGAATTATAGTCTTCAACTGACTTTATTAAAGTCAATGCTATCAATTCCTCTTCGATAATTGAGGAACCCTCCATCCATCGGAAATAATGTAGCTTTGGTAGGTTCCCAATTGTGATAGCCATTGCTTTAAAGTCACCTAGCATACTACGATTTGGTATGATCTCAATCAAAAACGCCCCACGACTAGGTGTTTTCTCCATTGTGTATATGATCACTTTGGGGGCATGGAAGCTTGTCACACATAATGGGCTCTCCGTCATCCTCTCTTTCTCATCCCACCATGGATTCAAAATTGTACTCGCTTTTTTGTCATCAAGAGTTTCATTGGCGACATGACTACCAAGTGGGCATGATTTTGCAAATCTGACCGACTCTTTGATCTTTGGTGGAGACCCATTTAGATCTTCGTGGACCTCTATTTCATTATCCCCAATTGTCTACACACTTCCTATATCTTGTGGCTCATCCAGTCATAGATTCGGTTCGGTTTCTCCATCAATTTTGTTATTCACATCATAAAGCCACGTATTTGGAGGAAGGTTGCTTACGGCTTTGGTCATTTGATCTATCTTATTTTGAAGATTTTGAATTGTTATCTCTTGATCCTGAATTGACCGCCCTTGATTAATCCTCCTCTCCTCAGTTGATGCTATGAACTTGAACAACAATTCCTCCAATCTCGAATTATCTGTCTCAGTTTTGGAATCCATGTATTGAGGACCATGAGTTGAAGTGGTGATGAGTTGTTCCATCTGGTGCTGAAAATTGTGGCTCGATATTTCTTGACTCATCATCCTCTCCTCTTGGTTTGCTATGACCTTTGACAGTAATTCCTCCAACTTTGACTTTTCTTCGTTTAATGGAGGTTGATATGAGAATTTCGGCATGTATGTTGGATTTGGAGCGTAGTATTGGTCTTCATAAGTATAGCTCCATGACGAATCCGGGTGATACCCCCAAACTTGGTGATAGTTAGGATCAACATAGTTATTGAGGTAATCACCACTATATTGTACCGGTTCAAAATTGATGGTGCATTGATGACTTTGATGGTTGCCAGCACAATAGTCACACGTAACTGCCATCCTTCGCCTCCGTTGGGCTGCGATAACCTCCAAGGTCTTAGAATTTGCCTCAATTTGTACTGACTCTGCGGAAAATGCATTAAGTCCATCAATCCATGTTTCCCTTGAGTTTGAGTCATGTTTGTGTATGGCCATTGATACTAAAAGTCATCCATGGTACACGAAAAAGAGAGAAATATAGGAAGAGAATTAAAATAAAAATAAAAATGTTTAAATTAAGACTAATTTGATTGAAATTAATATTGGTAAAAAAATTAAACTAAGACTAATTTGATTGAAATTAATATTGGTAAAAAATAATTGAAAAATTCCCAAGAATTATTTAATAAAAATATTTAAATTAAGACAAAAACTTGTTGGTAAAAAATAAAATCTAATTACGCAAAAAACATGTTGGGTAAAATATACATGGTCACAACAAGTATACGTGGTCAACAAGTAATAAAGTGAAAGTAGAGTATCGTTTCACAGAGAATTATTTAATAAAAATCACCAAGTACTAACTCGTAATCAACTCGATCTTATTTAAGCGAATGAATTTCAATTTATAATTAAACTAATTCTAATTACCACTAGTTAAATTAAGATTACGGAGATTTAAGATCACAACTTCACTTATTACTTCATTTAAGTTAACACACTTCTCATCAATTATTCTCTATCCTAAATTGTTAATTAAGAACACTAAAGCGAGATAAAACCACCTCTCTCGATGCATAATACCCATACTCACTTAAATCCACAGATGATAGAATTAAGCAAGACACCCTAATTAACTAATCCACTATATCTCTATGTGAATTATAATTAAAAAGGATTTAAAGCACAAGTTCTCTATAAGATTACATATGGCGTAAAGGCATATCTCTATCCTAAACACGAATTATGAATTCCATCTATGCAGAAATCACAAACATATGCTATCATGATCAGATCTAAATCTAAACTTCATCTCTTGAGTTCATATAGATTATCACGGTAATTAATGGCCAATCAATTAAACAATTAAGTCCAAATCACAATAGACAATTCTCATGATAGAACATAATAATTGATAGCGAAACGTATTAAAATAAACTACATAATAAGATCCATTGTAATCTCAAACAAAGAATTAGTTCATTGAATTAAAACTAAGAATCCACACTTGAATACACATTAAAAGATAAGAATAAGGTTAAAGAAAAGAATTGAATCAGTTGTCAGCAAATCTTCATCTTCCTCAAGCTCATGCTCTTGATCTTCAATGGTCTCCAAGTTGCTTCAATCTCCAATTCTAATCTAATCTAGGGTTCCTAATCTAAGAAAGAAAGTAAAGAATTAGTTAATAGAAATCTATTCCAAGAGGGATTTAAGGGAATCTTAGAACTAGCCTCCCAATCCAAGTTAAACTCAAGCATTTAGAGTTCTAATGGACACCCTAGCAAGTTAGGCAACTAAGAATCATATTCTAGCTCAAATTGGACATCAAATAACCCAATTTAACTCTCCGCCCGCCGCCTAGCGCACTCCGCGCTGCTGCTAAGCCTTTCTTGGCGCGCTCCGCGCTGTGCATACAGTGTTTCTGGTGGCCTAGCGCGCCTCTAGCGCGGTCCGCGCTACGCGTAGTTTCTACTGCGACGTCCTTTGGTAAAATAGACATAACATTTGTTTCGCTTGGAGTTACGGGGCCTGCCACCTATCAAATCGAAGATATTAACGAGATCTATAACTTTCATTCTTTGAGATTTGACAAATTCGAATTCGATCATGGTTGAAATCGGGCTTGAAGTAGATGCTATGTAATTGGCAAGTATGACAACTCTTAGCTTTGATCTTCGTTGATAAAAAGGCCATAACTCTCACATCCGAACTCCGATTGGGATGATTCAAGATGTTAGGAAAGCTAAGAAGTAGAGCTACCATAAAATCCAAGTTTCAAGCCAAGAACATGCATCCAACTTTGTGTTAAAAGTCCTTCAATATTCCCTTCTTGCATTTGTTGCGTATTTTAGTGCAAAAGATGTCCGAATAGCTTATCCTTGCTTCTTTATGCCAATGTCATGCCATAGCCTACAAAATAACATAAAATGTATGAAAAGTAACTAAGAAAACATGAATATAATTCAAACTAATTAGGATAAGTAGGTATATAACCTAGGATAAGTATGTATAAAACCTACTTGGTAATAACCCGTTCGGGTTCCTCGACAAACGCTCTCACTTAAACTACCAACTTTGACTTGTCTGAGACATCCTTTGGCATTATTATCCCAACTGGACTTGACTTCACTACACGACAAAATCGAGCTAGGTGACCTTCTCTTCCGCAATTGAAACACGCTTTGGATTGCTGCGTAAGGTTTGGACGGATGTGTCCCTCCTGTCCGCATTTGAAATATACGACCGGTGGTCGTTCTCATTCTTTAACAACAGGTGCTGGTGCTGACGTCTTTCCATCATCGTTAAATCATCTATTCTTGAAATTTCCACCCCTATTATCTTGGCCATGATTACCACCGAAGTGGTTACCATTCTTGGCATGATAATTTCCCCCACGATGGTTATCATTGTTTCAATGACCATTGCCACCAGTACGATTATTATCATTTTGTTGGTCATTGCCTTTTGGTTGTGCTGACTCATTATCGCACTCCAATAACTGAGCCCTATTCACAACATCTGAATATAAACAATGTTTGTGAGAAATGAGGTATTGACGTATTTCGGGTTTCAAACCTCGCAGAAACATTCGCGTCATTCTCTCCTCATTATCTACCAAATGGGATGCAAATCGGGATTACTCCGCAAACTTAGCCTCGTAATGCGACACAGTCATATTGTTTTGCTCTAGCTTGATGAATTCGACCTCCTTCATGTGACGAATACTTTCAGGAAAGTACTTGTCATTTAACAATTCTTGAAACTTCTCCCAAGATATCTTGAGTGCTTCAGGCTGGGTACGTTTTACAGATTCCCACCAAAGATCTGCTTCTTCACGCAACATAAAGGTGGCGAATGGAACCTTTTGCTCCTCTGAGCATTCCAAGACATCAAATATCTTGGTGATCTGCTTTATCCATATCTCTACCTTAAGTGGTTTTGGCTTTCCCAAAAACTCCGGTGGTCCCGACTCCTAGAAATGCTTAGTGGTGACCGACCGTGGGTTGCCATTATTTCCACCTATATTTTGAACAGGAGTCTCTCTTACCCGATGTTGCATAAATTGCATAAAGCCTCTGAACATTCCATCGTTCATCATTTGGTCAGTGTTGTTGTTTGCATGAGGATTGTCTCTTTCCTGATGCACATTATCCTGATTATTGATCTGTGGAGACTCAACGGTCTCATATGCTCCATTGCTATTCTCAACATTCTCAGATGTCATTTTCAAATACTGCCACAAAACAAGGGTTAATTGATATGTCACATATTATCCCTATACTCTGACCGACCAAATAAATACCAAATAAACATAGGTAGGTCATACTAGCGAAGGAATTCCCCATCTCTCCCCTTCTATTTCTTGTCTCACATCTTTACTAAGCTTTGATACCAACTGTGACGCCCCCAAAATAGGTATACATCACCTATTCTGAGTCGCCAAATACATGGAACAGAATACAAATACAATCTTAAATATACAACATAAGCTTTGACTTTTAATACAAATATTGTCTTCTAGACAATATTCAAACTCAAAATAAGTCCTCAATACATTTATTATCACACTATTTCATGGAATAGTGAGGACTACTAATGCTATCATCCTGACCGGTCACTCACTTTTGTTCCGACTAGTCCCTACTACGTTTTCATTTCTCAAGAGAACAATGAAAGCAAAAGGGTGAGCTCAACTAGCCCAGTAAGAAATATTATGACTAAGATAATGCAGAATAAATTATCGTTAGCCTTTAACAGTGTTAAACTGATACAATATAACAAACATCAAGTTTAACTGTAACGGAACAAATAATCCATTAAAAGAGACAAGTAGAGAATAAAATCTACTATCTTCTATTATTTAAAAGGTTTTTCATCACTTTTATCGTTGGGACTCAGCTTAATATATAATCCACATCATCCCTGCACTACGGCCAAGGATATTCATTAGTATCACAACCACAAATTATCCATGCACTACGGGCCAAGGATATTCGTGTATTCATCAATGGCCATGATCATGCCAACAAATGTCCATCAATGCACTACGGGCCAATGAGGACTTTTACCACATCATTTGTAACATTATGGTCATGATTATACCGAATAATCCCTGGTCATAATCATACCAAGTCCATGTATGCACTACAGGCCACAGATAACTTTCAACATAATATAAACATGAGAATGATGACAATGATATAACAATTCAATAAAACAAGTTTAAGAATTAATTTATCCAGAAACCAATAACGTCCAAATTGTCAACATGATACTGCTTTGTGGAGTAAAATTCAAGAATGCTCAGAAGAATATTTCCATGAAAAGATACTGGATGAAGCACAAATATCAAAGATATTTCACTAATTTCATGGAGTATAAAAGCCAAAACTTTAACCAATTGAGTATAATAAAGAATGGAATAACAAAGAAATCACCAGGCATGCGATAGACCGCACAGACAGGTTATTCCAATAGAATAATAAATAACGAAACCGGGTCATGCGTAAACGCACAGACAAGATATTCTAACAGAATAATAAATAATGGAACCAACTCATGCGTAAATGCACAGACAAGATATTCCAATAGAGTAATAAATAATGGAACCAGGTCATGCGTAAACGCACAGACAGGATGTTCCAACAGAATAATAAAGAATGGAATAACAGAAGAATTTCACCATGTATGCGGTACTTCGCATAGATAGGTTATTCCAACATAATAATAAAGAATGGAATAACAGAAGAATTTCACCATGTATGCAGTACTTCGCATAGATAGGTTATTCCAAAATAATAATAAAGAATGGAATAATAGAAGAATTTTACCAAGTATAGGGTAGTCCGCGTATACAGGTTATTCCAACAGAATAATAAAGATTGGAATAACAGAAGTTCTCTTCATGAATACAAAAGAAATAATACCCCTTACGAGTATTTGAAGGAAAATAATTCTCTTCATGGATACGAAAGAAATAATACCCCTTACGAGTATTTGAAAGAAAATAATTCTCTTCATGAATACGAAAGAAATAATACCCCTTACCTTAGAAGAAACTGGATATAGGAGTAGTGAAGTAGCAGAAAACTTTTCTTCTTTCTCTCTATAGTTTCTCTCTCTAGAATTTCAGTGAATTCGTAAGAAATAATGAAGGAATGAACTTCTATTTATAGGAGAATGGACTGAATAGTAACTAATTCATGAACGGGCCAGATTGATTTACTTTTAAATGGACGGTCCATATTAATTTACTATGCAGTTTTAATAAAATATTCTAATAAAACAAAATCTTTTAAATATAATATATTCTATTTATAATCTAATGAAACGAATAACTTTATAAAAGTATTTTGTTTTATATAAAAAGATTTTACTATGCAAACACTATGCATAGTAGAATATTATATATTCTATATATAATCTAATAAAATGAATAACTTTATAAAAGTATTCTATTTTATATAAAAAGATTTTACTATGCAAACACTATGAAAGCACTTTATGCAAACACTATGTATAATAGAATATTATATATTCTATTTATCGTCTAATAAAACGAATAACTTTATAAAAGTATTCTGTTTTATATAAAAACTTTTTTTTTTATTACATTTATAATAATAATAAAACAAAACTTATCTCATTTATTATAATTTACAATATTAATCGACCAGGTCGTTCTCAGGAAAGAAGGGGCTTTCCAATAAGGATTTCTCCCTATTGGCGCGCAATTAGGTGACCAAACCTCTCATTGGCAGAACTTCTAGACATCGTTAATATTACAAATAATAATATTAATAACTTTGTTATCTCAATTATTAATTGAATAATACAGAAAATATCGACAATAATTGAATCAAATAACGTGAGATACTATGCAATAATTACTATAACAATAATTGAACAAAACTGAGTGACTTCTCACGTAAGCATCAATAATCAAAATCGTGTGCTACTATGCAACCACACGTATTACTATACTTTTAACACCGGTTGTTTCAACAGTTAACGGTATAACTTCCGTAGTTGTTTTCATAAAATATTTTTGTCGTTTTCTCAATCTGACAATAATTCTGTTGCGGGGTCCACCAATGATTGTGCTGTTGTACGAATATTCACTGTTAAAACGAATAGTCCCCGACCAATAGAATATTATATAACAACTTGCGTACTTTGCAAAATTTATAAATATTACCCACAACTATAACATTATATCAAATTCATTCCATAATATTAAAAAAATATTTCTAGAAATCTAAATCTTTATTCATAAAATCTGGGGTCTCACAGACAGGATATTCCAACAGAATAATAAAGAATGGAATAACAGAAGAATTTCACCATGTATGCGGTACTTCGCATAGACAGGTTATTCCAACATAATAATAAAGAATGGAATAACAGAAGAATTTCACCATGTATGCAGTACTTCACATAGACATGTTATTCCAACATAATAATAAAGAATGGAATAACTGAAGCTCTCTTCATGAATACGAAAGAAATAATACCCCTTACCTCAGAAGAAAATGGATATTGGAATAGTGAGGTAGCAGACTTCTCTTCTTCTTTCTCTTTATAATTTCTCTCTATAATAATTGCTCTAAAGCTTTAGTGAATTGGTGAGAAATGAAGAAAGAATGAGCTTCTGTTTATACAAAAATATATTTTCGATAATTGCACGTTTTGGGGCTCGAAATATTACAGTACAATACCTCTAACTTTTCTTTCTTTTTTAATTTAGTCCTGCAAGTATTATCAAACTTGCACCACCTCCCCTAATAGTAAATAATGTGAATCAATAGTTCAATCATGTGATTCAATAGTTATAATCATGTGAAAATATGAATAACAGTATAGTACCTCCATCTATACCTCCATCTTTAATTTAGTCATGCAAGTATTATCAATCTTACACCAACTCTCCTAATAGTACATGAATGTGAATCAATAGTACACACATGTGAACAAATAGTTATAATTATGTGAATTATTAGCAATTAATTGCTCATTTATCCGATTAATTACCCGATGTATCAATATAACCCCCAGACATCAATTATCATCGGAATAGATGTCGATTTCCGCTAATACTAAAATCCCAACACAATGGAACTATCAAATTCATCTTTAATCAACATGAACTTATTCATCATTAATATTATAACTCACAATATTTAACAACGTGTCGTTCCCGAGAAAGAGGGGCTTTCGGTAAGGATTTCTCCTTATTGGTAGCATGATTAGATGACCAAACCTCTCCTTGGCGAACTTCTAGACATTGTAAATATTGCAATTTAATAATATGAATAACTTTGTCGTCTCAATTATTGATTTAATAATATATCATATTATGCGAGATGATCTTGTGACAATAATCGAATTAATAATATGAGAGATATGATCGCAAAACAATTATTGTAGCAATAATTGAGTATAACCGAGTGACTTCTCACGTCGACATCAATAATCAATACTGCAGTGTGCTACTATGCAACAACGCAGTATTCTTTGTACTTTTACTACCGGGTAGTTCAACAGTTTTAACGGTAACACTTTCGATGTTATTTTTAATAAAATATAATTCTGTCATTTTTTTACTACGACAATACTTCCGTTATGGGGTCCACCAATGATTGTGCCGTCGTACGGATATTCCCCGACAAAAAGAATAGTCCCTGACCAATCGAATATTATATAACAACTTGCATACTTTGCAAAATTTATAAATATTACCCACAACTATAACATTATATCAAATCAACACCATAATATTCCAAAAAAATATTTTGAGAAATTTAAATCTTTATTCATAAAATTTGGGGTCTCACAATCTCCCCTCTTTATGAAATTTCGCCCTCGAAATTTACTTATGTACCTGGTATGCCGAAGAGATGAGGATACCTAGACTACCTTTATCATCGAAAACATTACATGTTGCATACGTGCATGCCCGATGTCCTCCGATTGTCTCTGAATGCACATCAGTCCCTAAAATAGCCATTTTAGGCCTTGATACCGACTTCAAAGCTCAAAATATAAAGAATGAAAGTTTTAGGTCTACTAGTTATCTTTCCGAATCATCCTGAATCACCTCAATCGGAGTTTGTATGAAAACATTATGCCCAATTTACTAAAGGACGTCCGGACAGATTTTGGCTTAACACTTGACCAGCGCTTAGGCGCCCAAATTTGGCCTTGGGAAAGTGCCTAGGCGCCCAAGAACAAATTCTAAGTGCCGAGCCTAGTGCCTAGGCGCTCGACCTTTGGCACTTAACTCCAATTTTCCAAATTTTGCAACTTTTGACACACATACTTCAAATCTTCATAACTTCTTCACCCGTTATCGAAATTAGTCCATTTTCAAGGCTATGGAAAGCTTGTAACATGCTCTATAAAACCCCCATGATTTCATAATTTTTCAGATTCATTAATTATTCTGAAATTTGGCTCCAAAGTCCCCCAAGATTAAATTTTTTCTAACAACGATACGTGAAAAACGTTATGAACACGCGACATACTTGTCGGTAAAACGAGTCTATAGGCCACAGTTCCTACTCGATCGAGGATTTCAAATGAGCCAATTAAATCAAGGGTTGAGATAACGCCTTCTTGAACCTTCTTCTTCACATTCATCGATTGTGAAGTGTGAAGCTTTGAACTTTTAACTTTATCGATTAAAGTCGATTCTACTCGTATATTTGTTATTTTCACGTGGGTCCCTAGAGTCTTTAACTCTATCTTCATCATTTGTAAGTTATACGAAATGGGTTTTTGTGTTAACAACATCGCACTCATAAACGCATACGATCTTCTACTCAACGCGTCAGCTACCATGTTCGCTCTTCCACGATGATATTGAATGGTATAGTCGTAATCTTCAATAGCTCGAGCCAACGTCTTTGGCGCGTTATGCATTCGTTTTGGTTGAAGAAATATTTAAGGGTTGAAGAAATGGGTTGTGTACTAGGGTCAATATAAAATTCGATATCACGCTCTAGGGGTAGGCTAGGAAATTCTTCAAGAATACGTCAGGAAATTTATTAACAATAGAAATATCATTCAAAACTGTGACTCTCATCCAAGACTTGGATAGTACGTCACATTGATACCTATCAACTTGCCATCGTCATTCACAACGTCCCCTACAGATAGTTTGGCTTCAGTGCCTTCCACACAAAGAAGTCACCAGCGAAAGGCTTGGGGTTCTTTACTTATGGCTTGATATGACAGTGATTGACTTTAGTGGTTTGGTTGATTGAATTCGCATAACAGGTTGGTTAGGAATATAAAAGCTAACAACCTTACGAAAATCATGATTAGTAGTTAACCAATCGATTCCTAAATCACATCAAAGGCAAGTATTTTCAAAGAGATAAGATCAACATGTAATGTGAAAGTGTCGATTTGAATCAACAAGATTTATAAACAGTGGAGGTAATGAAGGTTTCTACTAATGAAGTTTCAACTAATAAGTCAAAGTTTAACCTCTCTGGGGTCAAATTTAAACGTTGAGCGCAAGCAAGAGAGATAAAAGAATGGGTAGAACCGGTATCCAATAAGGTATATACTTCGCAAGAATTTATAATTAACTAACCCGTACTAACCGTTAAGTTACTCGCTGAGAAGTCACGAAAAAACTCTTCCTGAAACCACAAACTTTGTTTTATCTCAGATCCGTCTTTGGTGCCACTGTCCCAGCTGGACATGACTTTGGTGCACGACAAAATCGGGCTAGGTGACCTTCTTTTTCATAATTGTAACATGCTTTGGACTGCATCACGCAGTTTAGACTGATATGTCCCTCCCCTTCGTATTTGGTGGTTATTCTCCTTCCTTGAAAACGGGTGTTGGTGCTGCTGTCTTTCCATCGTTGTTGAACCTTCTCTTCTTGAAATTTCCACTCCTATTATCTTGGCCATGATTACCACCAAAGTGGTTACCATTCTTGGCATGATAATTTCCCCCACGATGGTTATCATTATTCTGATGGTCGTTGCCACCGGTACGATTATTATCGTGTTGTTGGTCGTTGCCTTTTGGTTGTGCTGACTCATTATCACGCTCCAATAACTGAGCCATATTAACAACATTTGAATACAAACACAGTTTATAAGAGATAAAATTTTGACGTATCTCGGGTTTCAAACCTCTTAGAAACATTCGCGTCATTCTCTCCTCGTTATCAACCAAATGGGATGCAAACCGGGATAACTCCGTAAATTTAGCTTCGTATTGCGACACGATCATATTGTTTTGCTCCAACATAATGAATTCCAACTCTTTCATGTGACAAATACTTTTGGGAAAGTATTTGTCGTTGAACAGCTCTTGGAACTTCTCCCAAGACTGTGACACCTCCAAATCCAGGTACTTCATTCCCACAGGATCTGGTGTTCACTTAATCAAACATTCATATCTAACTACCCAATCACAATAAAACTGGATAAATAAAACCTTTCCCATTAAAGGGTTACATAATAAAATCTCCAAGGTTATCTAACCTTTAAATACAATAATTCAAATGTGGAAATTAAAATAAACTTCATTACAACCATTTAATTAAAATCTGAAAATCAAATATCAAATTACAAGTCTTCAAAACTTGTTCATCTTTCCTTTTCCCTTACTGGTGCTAGGTACATCAGCCTTTTCGTCTTTAACTGTAAGAGTTATATAAGCAAGAGTGACCAAACAATGCTCACTTGAAACAATAAGGAATTGACAAGAATATAATAATAATAACTGCCCATGATATGCTCATCAAGACTGAATGGTACTCTAACAATGATAATTAGGAACTGAAATCCAAAATGTGGAATAAATATAACTGAGGGTCATAAGACCATGAACTATGTCCACAGTTGTGAGTAATCTTTTAACTCTAACTTTAACAGTCATTAGACTATAAGGACTCCTTGTACTTAGGGGGATCAGCCCTTCGTACCATGTATTGTGTACAAACATTTAATGCTACGCGTAAGTTATCCCCTAATAATAATAAGGTTGTTCATCTCAGTATTTGGAGTACAAGTCCGCACCAAAGAGAGTTTGGTTTGGATAAGCTTTCAAGGGTAATTTGAAGTTCAACGATCATCAACTAGACGACTAGTTGAATTAATACTAATAACATGATATTATAGAATAATCGTAATTGAATCAATTATAGTAAACTAAAGTCATGCTTTAGGAATAATCTAATAGCATACAATTTGAATAACTCTAACACACCTTGCTTGAACAATACTAAGCCAAGGTTAATTAGAATTTAATAATAAGCATGCATAGCAATTTGATCGATAAAAATGTTCAACATTAGAATATATAAACTTTGCATGCTAAACAACAAGTTAAATACAAGAATAACTTACTCAAGAATAACTTACATCATTATATCATAATCGAATTGAAAATAGTAGTTTGATTAACAAGATAATAGATTAAAAAACTTGCTCAATGTAAAAAGAAAGTTTAGAAAACTTGCCTTGTACGTAGGCTAAACCGAATCAATACGAATCACAATATCCTATAAACATATGTCATCATGACATAGTTAGCCATTACCATTTTACAACCATAACTAAGTACGTACATCATTTAAAAATTGGATTTTCAATTACATAATCAAGTTATAACACAAGTTAATCCTTAATAACATAATTATTCATAGTATAGAAATACTAAAATCAACATTTTACAGTCCTACTATCATCACATAACTTTTCTTAAAATTTCATGTAGAAAAAGTACACTGTCAGACCATTACGCTTAACTTTCGCGTCGTCACGCCACGATTTTTTAATCGTGGGTCGTGACGTAAGCAATGACATATAGTAACGTAAGCGAGGAACAAAACTAAAAAATCGCGTTTGGGTGTGGGCGCCCGGTATTACATGGCTGAAACTAAAACATCTTTGGTCGCGGCCATGCAATTTTAAATTGCAGTTGATTGATGAAACCGACAAACAAAGACAGGAAAAAGTCAATTTTGGCCTACAAGCTCGTTTCTAACAGACTAATTCACATACAATTCATACAAAAACTTAATGTAAACATAATTCAAGAATTCCTAACATGTTTCTACCCATACAACAACATAACCAACAAAATTAACACATCCAATTTCACTGTTTTTGGCTAAAAACTCATTTTTTTTTTATTTTTGATGAAAATCAACACTATAATTTTGTTTTTCAACCAAAACCATTAATTCAAAGAATTTTATCAAAGTATATATATACTCTAACAAATTGAATAGCCAATTTATCAATAAAACAACTAAACAACCCATAATTTCTATTTTAAACAAAAATATATATATATATATATATATATATTCACAAAACTCTCTGTGAAAATAGTTTTTCTTCACAACCATATACACAATATAAATTCATGGACTATTCTCAACTATGGCTTAAGAAAATAGTTTAATAACACTAGATTATTATATAAAATCACATACATAACAAATAATTTATCCTTACACAAGGATTCTACAGAGAATTAGGGAAGAGAAAAACTAAACCTTTAAAAACTAAAAGAGTAGGATGATACCTTGAAGAAGATGATGATGGTTATCCCTTTCTATTCTCAAGCTTCTTCTTCTCCAATCTCTTGCCTTTCTTCCTTTCTTCTTTCCTTCTTTTCTTCTTCTTCTTCCTCTGAGTTTTTCTTTTCTTCTCCCTTACCTCTCTCCTCTATTCTTACGTCTTATGATATAACGTATATAGATATAATATATATTAATTATATAATATTAATAAAACATATAACTGATATCAGTTATCTAAGTTTTGAAAACCAAAAGCCATAAGGCTTGTTTGGATAACCCCAAAAAAATAATCAATTAATCCTTATGCCCTGTTTGGTACAACAGAATTGGCTTAAGGACTTAATAGACATTAGACTTTGTTTGGCAAAACTGAATTAAACTCCCTTAATTTATTTTAGTAACTCCTTTATAGAAAGGTTATTCGCCACATTTTTATTAAATTATTACAACACATAAATCAATACCACAAAATTATAATTTTCTATATAATTATAACTTTATTTAATCAACTAACACATCCTTTTAATTACAAATTCAAATAAAAAGAATAATAATTCAATTAATCAAAACTCTAACTTAATAATTAATTATTAGAATATAATAATTAATTTCCTTAATTATTTATTTAACAAATAGTTAACCAAATTGAATCAAATTTGAACAATTATTTATTTAACAATAAACACATCCATTAAATATTTACATAATTCAACAAATATTTAATATAACAATTAAAATTCTGGAATGTTACATCATTCCCTCCTTACAAGGATTCTGTCCCCAGAATCACAACTCAAACAATTCATTCGTCACATTCTCCCCTACTTACAAAGATTCTGTCCCCAGAATTTAAGACATAGATTAAATAAATAACTCAGGGTAATTCTTCATCATTTCAGCTTCGAGTTCCTACGTGGCCTCTTCGACATTGTGGTTCCTCCATATTACCTTCACAGAAGGTATCACCTTATTCCTGAGCACTTGTTCTTTCTTGTCGACTGCATAGGAACCTCTTCATAGGATAAGTCTTTCTCAAATTGTAATGGTTCGTACTCAATTACGTGATTATAATCAGGTTTATATGGTCGTAACACCGAAACGTGAAAAACATTATGAATGTTTTGCAATTCTGGAGGTAGAGCTACCTCGTAAGCCACCTCCCCAACCTTTTTGAAGACTTGAAGGGTCCAATAAACCTCGGGCTTAGTTTCCCCTTTTTACCAAATCGAATTTTTCCCTTCCAAGGTGAAACTTTTAGGAAAACGTAATTTCCTACATCGAATGCACGATCTTGTCTATGTTGATCAGCATATTTCTTCTTTTCTCATCTTGAGCACTATCAATCTTGTTACGATGAGTTTGACAACCTCGTGAGCTTTGTTGTACCGATTCTGGTCCTAACGGTTGACGTTCACCGACTTCATCCCAAAGACACGGCCGAGTTTCGCACCTTCCGCCAGATAATGCTTCGTAAGGCGGCATGTCGATGCTAGCGTGATAAGCTGTTATTGTAGGCAAATTCCACCAACGGTAATTGTTCATCCGACTTCTTTTTGAAATCCATGGCGCATTCTCAAAAGATATCTTCCAATGTCTGAATCGTTCGTTCGCTTTGGCTATCTGTTTGCGGATGATATGCCGTACTCATTCGCAATTGTGTTCCCATACATTCCTGTAGTCTCTTCCAAAAATTTGATGTGAACCTCGAATTTCTATCAGATACAATTGATACTGGAACTCCATGTCTTGAAACGTTCTCTTTAACATATAATTTTGCCGGCTGATCAAGATTTAATCTAATCTTTATTGGTAAAAAGTGTGCAAATTTTGTCAATCTGTCCACTATCACCCAAATCGCATCGTATCCTTTCCGAGTTGTTGGAAGACCTACCACAAAATCCATTGTGATATGTTCCCATTTCCATTCCGGTATCTCCAATGGTTGAAGTAACCCGCTTGGTCTTTGATGCTCGGCCTTGACTCTCTGACATGTTAAGCACTTTGCAACGCATTCTGCAACGTCTCTTTTCATGTTTGGCCACCAAAAATATTATCTCAAATCTTGATACATCTTCGTACTTCCCGGATGAATCGAATATCTCGAGTTATAAGCTTCTGTCAAGATATCCTCTTTAATATCTGGTACTGTTGGAACCCAGATTCGTCCATTGAATCTCAACATTCCATCAGTATCAACCTTATATTTCACTTCTTTTCCCTTGACCACACTTTCTCTTATTTTTTTTGCATTCCTCATCTTGCAGTTGAGCATTCTTCACTTTGTCCACCAAAGTTTGACCGGCTTCCATCTGATATAATTTCTCATCGGATTCTTTTGGAAATTTGATTTCCAACTCTAACCTTGACATTGCTGTAATAAGCTCCTCCTTATCAGTTAACAGCATCAACTTCTCTCTGCCTTTCCTACTCAAGGCATCTGCAACCACGTTTGCTTTGCCTGGATGATAAAAGATCTCACAATCGTAATCCTTTATCAATTCCATCCATCTCCTTTGATGCATGTTCAGGTCTTTCTGAGTGAAAATGTACTTCAGACTTTTATGGTCTGTGTAGATCTCACATTTCTCTCCGTAGAGATAGTGTCTCCATATCTTTAGTGCGAACACAACTGTCGCCAACTCTAAATCATGAGTTGGATACCCTTTTTCGTAGTCTTTCAATTGCCTTGATGCGTACACGATAACCTTTTCGTTCTGCATAAGGACACATCCTAATACCTTGTGTGAAGCATCACTGTACACCACAAAATTTCCTTTACTATTTGGTAATGACAACACAGGTGCCACACTGAGCTTCTTCTTCAATTCTTGAAAACTCTCCTCACATTTCTCCATCCAAACAAATTTTATAGATTTCCTCGTCAAATTTATCAACGGAGTGGCAATCTTGGAGAAATCCTAGATAAACCTTCTGTAATACCCTGCCAATCCCAAGAAACTTCTTACTTCTGACGGAGTTCTTGGTTGTTCCCAATTTATCACAGCTTTGACCTTTGATGGATCCACTAAGATTCCATTCTTGTCAATTATGTGCCCAAGAAATTGTATACATTCTAACCAGAATTCACATTTAGAGAATTTCGCGTACAACTTTTCTTTTCTTAGCGTCTCCAGCGTTAGACGTAAGTGTTCCACTTGTTCTTCTTGAGTTCTAGAATACACCAGAATATCGTCGATGAACACCACCACAAACTTGTCTAAAAATGGTTTAAACACCCTATTCATCAAATCCATGAACGCTGCAGGGGCGTTTGTCAAACCAAAAGACATCACCAAAAACTCGTAATGTCCATACCGAGTTCTGAATTCCGTCTTCGGTACATCCTCCTTCCTTACTTTCAGTTAGTGATACCCACTTCTCAAATATATTTTTGAGAAATATCTAGCACCTTTCAATTGATCAAACAAGTCATCTATTCTCGGCAATGGATACTTATTCTTAATAGTGACTTTGTTTAATTCCCTATAATCAATGCAAAGACGCATTGACCCATCCTTATTCTTTACGAATAACACCGGTGCTCCCCACGGTGACACACTCGACTGAATGTATTTCTTGTCCAACAGCTCCTGTAGTTGTACCATCAGTTCCTTCATCTCTACCGGAGCCATTCTGTACGGGGCTTTTGATATTAGAGCGGTTTCTGGCGCTAAGTCGATCACGAACTCGATTTCTCTGTCAGGTAGAAGTCCTGGAAAATCCTCTGGAAACACGTCCACAAATTCCCTAACCACTGGTATTTCTTCCAATTTTGCACCCTTCTTCTGAGTATCGACTATGTAAGCTAAATAACCCACACAGCCTTGACTCAACAACTTCTTGCCCTGCATAATCGTCTGACATCTCATTTGTCTATGTGATTTGCTACCATTAAATACTACCTTTGATGGAGTCATAAGGTTTACACATTTCTTTTGGCAATCAATTATCGCTCCATAATTGAACAACCAATCCATTCCCAAAATAACATCAAACTCTCCTAGCCTGATCGGAATCAAATCTACCATCAAAATATTTCCTTTCATATTCACCCTACAGTTCTTGTATACGAACCTAACAGGAACTATTTCCTTATTCGTAATTTCTATGTTTAAAGGGAAATTCAATTCTTCACTAGGCAATCCTAATCTCATAGCAAATTCATCATATATAAATGAGCAAGTAGCACCCGAATCAAATAATACATAAGCATCAATATCATTGATCGGGATAATACCTGCCACCACATCCTTTGATTGCACAACATCTTGCACAGTCATGTTGAAGGTTCTGGCTGTGGGCTTATTTGTTGTTGTTGGTCCAGCAACAGCCAACTCACCTCCACTAGCATTTCCCTTGCTCCCATTTGTCTCACCAGATCTCTTCTTAGGGAATTCACGAGCAAAGTGATCCTTGGATCCGCACGTGAAGCACACATTCTTCTTAGCTTGAGTGCAATTTGGGGCGATGTGACCCTCCTAGCCACAATTGAAGCATACTCGTTTCCCCAGCAAACACACTCCCTTGTGAAACTTTCCGCACGTAGCACATGCTTCGAACTTCTTATTTTGCTGGTTTCTTTGCTAATTTCTAGCTCCTCCATTCCCATTCCACTTCCTCTTCAGGTTGTTGCCATTACTACCGTTACCACCACTCTTAGCTTCACCTTAAGTTTTCTTCTTTCTCTGCTCTTGATTATGCTTTGTTACCGCCTCGCCTCCACTTTCAGCGAGAATCGCCTTCTCCATCACTGCTGCAAATGTCTTCAATTGGAATAGGGAGACCCTACTGTACAACCAGGGTTTCAGTCCTTGCTCAAACCTCTTCGCCTTGCGCTCATCTGTGCTGACCTGATATGGTGCAAACCTCGCCAACTCGTTGAATTTTGCGGCATACTCCGACACAAACATTGTCCCCTACTTCAACTCCAAAAACTGGACCTCTAGCTGACTCTTCGAACTCTCTGGGAAATAAGTCTCGAAGAACAGCTCCTTAAACCTATCCCAGGTCATTATTCCTGGTCCTTCCCGAGTTTTATTGGCCTGCCACCAATAACTAGCCTTTGCTTTCAACATGAATGTTGCAAAAGCAGCCTTCTGGTTATCCTTTACCCTAGCCACATCAAAAACCTTCTCGATTTCCATAATCCAAGTCTGTGCTTCAACTAGATTCATGGATCCACGGAATTTTGGTGGTCCAACGACCTTGAAGTCCTTAAACATAGCACCTTGGTTCCGAGGTTGATTCTGCGGTTGATTTTGCAGTGCACCTGTCAGTAACGTCACCAACTCCTAAACAGAGTTAGTTTCAGCATTATCGTTGTTGGTTCCTTCGGTGGTTCTCTGACGGGGTGGTTGACATCTTGGAGGCATTTTCTATTAAAAATACACTCATTAGATTATTACTCAACTCTTTCAAGAAATTTCTAATTAACTTGCCCACATAAAAGTAATCACCACATAACACATAACACTTTGGATAAAAGAAGATAATAACTTTTATTCATACTTAATTCTTTGAAAAACATCATATCCATAGCATCACTGCTATTTACATTATTTTCCTGAACTACTAAAGTTTCAGGATATCATCATCATATCCCATAAGTTGCATAACACTAGGGATTTACATAATACTTATCATAACATAAATCATAAATTAAGTGCTCTTCCTACGATGTTCTATTAAGATACTGCAAAGCCTTACGACGCTCTTCTTCCATAATTCGGAACATGGTTCGACGATCTAGTATGTATGAGGGTAGCGTGTCGAACTGAATGGGGTAAACCATGACCCAATCCTGAGCTTGATTGATCGCGATGTTGAATATGTTATCCATTTCCTGCATCTTCATTCTCTTTGCTTGTGCATCTCCCTCTGCTATTTCGGCCCATTGATCAGCTTCCTCGTACGCGTCTTCGGCTCTTGCCCTTTTTGCAGACTCTTCTCTCAAATTGCTCTTCAACTCTACAATCTTTGCTCTCATTTGGTCGTTCTCTTCTTCAGTGTGAACCAACTTCTCTTCAACATTTTTCAATTGTTCTTCTCGATCCTGGATCTCGTCATCCTTCTGTGCCATCGATGTCTGTTGTTCAGCTACTATTTCTTGCAATTCCTCGACAATATCTTGAAGTTCCACATTGCGGTCATGCACCTCATCGTATATACGGCCAGCTATCGAGTTAAGTGGAATCCTTTACTCCTCGTCCTCTTCATCCATCTGTGGCAGCTCCAAGGGATCTTCCTCGTCAGTCTCTATCTCATCATCCTCATCAGGTACTCTCTCTTGCTCAACTACTGTGACCAACGGAACTGTTTCCCGTGGCAGTAATTGTTCCCAAACTACCTGAATATCTCGAGACTCCTCCTCCCTAGCTTGACTGGATCCTCCTATATTAGACATCCTGTCAACCAAAGTTTAAGTTTTAATTACTAATCATTACTACTCGACTCTCACGAGCACATAAGTTATAAACACATAAGCACATAAGTGTTTTATTACTTCTTCCTTAAAACTCGATAAGAGTTTATCATCACTATCTTTTTGAAAAATTACTTCCTAAGGCTTTTCCCCCACCTAAGGTTCATAACCTAAAGCTTTGATACCAACTTGTGACACCCCCAAATCCAGGTACTTCATTCCCACAGGATCTGGTGTTCACTTAATCAAACATTCATATCTAACTACCCAATCAAAATAAAACTAGATAAATAAAACCTTTTCCATTAAAGGGTTACATAATAAAATCTCTCAGGTTATCTAACCTTTAAATACAATTATTCAAATGTGGAAATTAAAATAAAATTCATTACAACCATTCAATTAAAATCTAAAAATCAAATATTAAATTACAAGTCTTCAAAACTTGCTCATCTTTCCTTTCCCTTACTGGTGCTAGGTACATCAGCCTTTTCGTCTTTAACTGTAAGAGTTATATAAGCAAGAGTGAACAAACAATGCTCACTTGAAACAATAAGGAATCGACAAGAGTATAATAATAATAATAACTGCCCATGATAGGCTCATCAAGACTTAATGGTACTCTAGCAATGATAATCAGGAACTGAAATCCAAAATGTGGAATAAATATAACTGAGGGTCATAAGACCATGAACTATGTCCACAGTTGTGAGTTATCTTTTAACTCCAACTTTAACAGTCATAAGAATATAAGGACTCCTTGTACTTAGGGGGATCAGCCCTTCGTAACATGTATTGTGCACAAACATTTAATGCTACGCGTAAGTTATCCCCTAATAATAATAGGGTTGTTCATCTCAGTATTTGGAGTACAAGTCCGCACCAAAGAGAGTTTGGTTTGGATAAGCTTTCAAGGGTGATTTGAAGTTCAACGATCATCAACTAGAGGACTAGTTGAATTAATACCAATAACATCATATTATAGAATAATCATAATTGAATCAATTATAGTAAACTAAAGTCATGCTTTAGGAATAATCTAATAGCATACAATTTGAATAACTATAACACACCTTGCTTGAACAATACTAAGCCAAGGTTAATTAGAATTGAATACTAAGCATGCATAGCAATTTGATCGATAAAAATGTTCAACATTAGAATATATAAATTTTGCATGCTAAACAACAAGTTAAATACAAGAATAACTTGCTCAAGAATAACTTACATCATTATATCATAATCGAATTGAAAACAGTAGTTTGATTAACAAGATAATAGATTAGAAAACTTGCTCAATATAAAAAGAAAGTTTAGAAAACTTGCCTTGTACGTAGACTAAACCGAATCAATACGAATCACAATATCCTAACAACATACGTCATCATGACATAGTTAGCCATTACCATTTTACAACCATAACTAAGTACGTACATCATTTAAAAATTAGATTTTTAATCACATAATCAAGTTATAACACAAACTAATCTTTAATAACATAATTATTCATAGTATAGAAATACTAAAATCAACATTTTACAGTCCTACTATTATCACATAACTTTTCTTAAAATTTCGTGTACAAAAAGTACACTGTCAGACCATTTTGCTAACTCATGTGTATTTCATAGTTTACATACATGTGGGTCATCATGGCATGAGACATGGCGTCATGACGCTGAACAAAACTACAAAGTGGGTCAGTACGTGGCGTGGTAGCAATGGCAATGTGAAACTAAAACTCACTGGTCATGGCATACAAATCGCTAGCAGCGATTCGATGACTTTGGCAACAAAGACAGAAAAAGCCAATTTTGGCCTACAAGCTCGTTTCTAACAGACTAATTCACATACAATTCATACAAAAACTTCATGTAAACATAATTCAAGAATTCCTAATATGTTTCTACCCATACAACAACATAAACAACAAAATTAACACATCCAATTTCAGTGTTTTTGGCTAAAAACTCACTTTTTGATATTTTTGATGAAAATCAACACTGTAATTTTGTTTGTCAACCAAAACCATTAATTCAATGAATTTTATCAAAGTATATATATACTCTAACAAATTGAATAGCCAATTTATCAATAAAACAACTAAACAACCCATAATTTCTATTTTAAACCAAACAATATATATATATATATATATATATATATATATTCACAAAAACTCTCTGTGAAAATAGTTTTTCTTCACAACCATATACACAATATAAATTCATGGAATATTCTCAACTATAACTTAAGAAAATAGTTTAATAACACTAGATTATCATATAAAATCACATACATAACAAATAATTTATCCTTACAAAAGGATTCTACAGAGAATTAGGGAAGAGAAAAACTAAACCTTTAAAAACTAAAAGAGTAGGATGATACCTTGAAGAAGATGATGATGGCTATCCCTTTCTATTCTCAAGCTTCTTCTTCTCCAATCTCTAGCCTTTCTTCCTTTCTTCTTTCCTTCTTTCCTTCTTCTTCTTCCTTTGAGTTTTTCTTTTATTCTCCCTTACCTCTCTCCTCTATTCTTACGTCTTATAATATAACGTATATAGATATAATATATATTAATTATATAATATAAATAAAACATATAACTGATATCAGTTATCTAAGTTTTGAAAACCAAAAGCCATAAGGCTTGTTTGGATAACCCCAAAAAAATAATCAATTAATCCTTATGCCCTGTTTGGTAAAACACAATTAGCTTAAGGACTTAATAGACATTAGACTTTGTTTGGCAAAACTGAATTAAACTCCCTTAATTTATTTTAGTAACTCCTTTATAGAAAGGTTATTTGCCACATTTTTATTAAATTATTACAACACATAAATTAATACCACAAAATTATAATTTTCTATATAATTATAACTTTATTTAATCAACTAACACATCCTTTTAATTACAAATTCAAATAAAAAGAATAATAATTCAATTAATCAAAACTCTCTAACTTAATAATTAAATTAAATTAGAATATAATAATTAATTTCCTTAATTATTTATTTAACAAATAGTTAACCAAATTGAATCAAATTTGAACAATTATTTATTTAACAATAAACACATCCATTAAATACTTATATAATTCAACAAATATTTAATATAACAATTAAAATTCTGGAATGTTACATCATTCCCTCCTTACAAGGATTCTGTCCCCAGAATCACAACTCAAATAATTCATTCGTCACAAAGACATCTTGAGTGCGTCAGGCTGGGTACGTTTTACAGTTTCCCACCAGTAATCTGCCTCTTCACGCAACATAAAGGTGGCTAAGGGAACCTTTTGCTCCTCGGAGCATCCCAAGACATCAAATATCTTGGTGGTCTGCTTTAACCACGTCTCCGCCTTAAGTGGTTCTGGCTTTCCCAAAAACTCCGGTGGTCCCAGCTCCATGAACTACTTAGCGGTGACCGACCGTGGGTTGCCAGTGTTTCCACCTGCATTTTGAATAGGAATCTCTCTCGCCTGATGTTGCATGAATTGCATAAAGCCTCTGAACATTTTCAGTATTGATGTTATTTACCCAGTATTGATCGTTGGTGACTCAATGGTCTCATGTGCTTCATTGCTGATCTCAACATTTTCAGATGCTATTTTCAAACACTGTCACAAAACAAGGGTTAATTGACATATCACATATTATCCCTATACTCTGACCGACCAATTAAATACCAACTAAACTTAGGTAGGTCATACTAGCGAAGGAATTCCCCGTCTCTCCCCTCCTAGTTCTTGTCTCACATCTCAGCCAGGGATTATATCCCTAAGCTTTGATACCAACAGTGATGCCCCCAAAATAGGTATACATCACCCATCTTGAGTCGCCAAATACATGGTAAAAAATTCAAATACAACTTAATTATACAACAGTCGTGTGAAATACGACAAAACATAATCTAAGAGTTTTAATAAGAATATTGTCATCTAGACAATATCCACACTCAATGGAGTCCTTATTACATTTATTGTCACACTATTTAACAGAATAGTGACTACTAATGCTATCATCTGGACCGTCACTCCGTTCCCCGACTAGTCCCGGCTACGTTTTCATTTCTTGAAGAGAACAGTGAAAGAAAGGGTGAGCTCAACTAGCCCAGTAAGAAATATTATGACTAAGATAATGCAGAATAAATTATCATTAGTCTTCAATAATGTTAAACTGATAAAATATAATTGACATCAAGTTTAACTGCAACGGAATAAGCAATCCATTAGAAGAGTCAAGTAGAGCATTATATCTAATATATTCTATGATTTAAAATGTTTTCATCAATTTTTATCGTTGAGACTCATCTTAATAAATAAACCACATCATTGAGTCATCCTTGCACTACGGGCCAAGGATATTCATTAAATAATCAATGGTCATGACTATACCGAAGAATCCCTGGTCATAATCATACCAAAAACTATCCATCAATGCACTACAGGCTACTGAGGACTTTTACCACATCATTTATAACATTACAGGTCATGATTATACCAAATAATCCCTGGTTATAATCATACCAAGTCCATCTATACACGTAAACCAAAGATGACTTTCATCACAATATAAGCACGAGGATGATGACAATGACATAATAATTCAATAAAACAAGTTCAAGAATAAATTTTAAAGATTTATAAGTTAATTTATCTTGAAATCAATTACGTCGAAATTATTAACATGATACTTCTTTGTGGAGTAAAATTCAAGAATGCTCAGAAGAATATTTCCATGAAAAGATACTGGATGAAGCGCAAATATCCAGAATATTCTACTAATTTCATGGAGTATAGAAGCCAAAACTTTAACCAAATGAGTAACATAGAATATATGAAACTGCAAATGGATTTTAACCCGCCATGCGGTAATCCACGTAGACATCATTTCCACAATTTAATAAGGAATGAATACGAAGGATCATTCACCATGCATGTGATAATCCACATAGACAAGTTATTCCAACAGAATAATAAAGAATGGAACTAGGTCATGCGTAATCCGCACATACAGGATATTCTAACAGAATAATAAAGAATGGAATAACAGAAAAATTCACCATGCATGTGATAGACCGCACAGACAGGTTATTCCAATAGAATAATAAAGAATGGAACCAGTCTAAGCGTAATCCGCATGCATGAGGATATTCCAATGAGAATAATAAAGAATGGAATAACAAAGAATTCACCATGCATACGATAGGAAGCGCGTGATGCGAGTTATTCATTCCAATGTAATAATAAAGAATGGAACCAGTCTCAGCGTAATCCACATGCATGTGATATTCCAATGTAATAATAAAGAATGGAATAAAAGAAGAATTTCACCATGTATGCGGTACTTTGTATACACAGGTTATTCCAACATAATAATATAGAATGGAATAACAGAAGAACTTCACCATGTATGCGGTACTTCGCATAGACAGGTTATTCCAACATAATAATAAAGAATGGAATAACAAAAGCTCTCTTCATGAATACGAAAGAAATAATACCCCTTACCTTAGAAGAAATTGGATATTGGAATAGTGAGGTAGCAGACTTCTCTTCTTCTTTCTCTCTATAATTTCTCTCTATAATAATTGCTCTAAAGCTTTAGTGAATTGGTGAGAAATGAAGGAAGAATGAGCTTCTATTTATAGGAAAATATAGTTTCGATAATTGCACGTTTTGGGGCTCAAAATATTACAGTACAATACCTCCAACTTTTCTTTCATTTTTAATTTAGTCCTGCAAGTATTATCAAACTTGCACCACCTCCCCTAATAGTTAATAATGTGAATCAATAGTTCAATCATGTGATTCAATAGTTATAATCATGTGAAAATACAAATAACAGTATAGTACCTCCATCTATACCTCCATCTTTAACTTAGTCATGCAAGTATTATCAATCTTGCACCAACTCTCCTAATAGTACATGAATGTGAATCAATAGTACACACATGTGAACAAATAGGTATAATCATGTCAATTAATAGCAATTAATTGCTCATTTATCCGATTAATTACCCGATTTATCAATATAACCCCTAGACATCAATTATCATCGGAATAGATGTCGATTTCCACTAACATTAATAATCCCAACACAAAGGAACTATCAAATTCATCTTTAATCAACACGAACTTATTCATCATTAATATTATAACTCATAATGTTTAACAACCAAAGTCGTTCCTGTGAAGAGGGGGGTATTAGATAAGGATTTCTCCTTATTGGTGCGCAATTAGATGACCAAACCTCTCCTTGACAGAACTTCTAGTCATTGTAAATATTGAAATTTAATAATATGAATAACTTTGTCGTCTCAATTATTGATTTAATAATATATCATATTATGCAGATGAAACTGTGCCAATAATCGAATCAATAATATGATAGATATGATGCTGAAATTACTGTAGCAATAATTACGGATATTCCCCGACAAAAAAATATTCCCAGACCAATCGAATATTATATAACAACTTGCATACTTTGCAAAATTTATAAATATTACCCACAACTATAACATTATATCAAATCAACACCATAATATTCAAAAAAAATATTTCGACAAATTTAAATCTTTATTCATAAAATTTGGGGTCTCACATTGACTCTTCTAAAGAATTGCTTATTCCGTTGCAGTTAAACTTGATGTTTATTGTATTTTATCAGTTTAACACTGTTGAAGGCTAAGGATAATTTGTTCTGCATTATCTTAGTCATAATATTTCTTACTGGGCTAGTCGAGCTCACCTTTTTCTTTCACTGTTCTCTTCAGGAAATGAGAATATAGCTGGGACGAGTCGGGGAATGGAGTGATGGTCCGAGATGGTGGCTATAGTAGTCCTCACTATTTTTATAAAATAGTGTGATAATAATTGTAATGAGGACTTCATTGAGTGTGGATATTGTCTAGAAGGCAATATTCGCGTTTAAACTCTCAGCTATATTTTGTCGTATTTTGCACGACAGTTGTATAATTAAGTTTGTAGTTAAGTTATGTACCATGTATCTGGCGACTCAAAATGGGTGATGCATACCTGTTTTGGGGGCGTCACAGCTACGCCATGACCTGAGCCTACGTAGTGAAGTCTACTTGTTTGTAGATCATGTGTAATGGACTTATATTGGCTAAGCATGCATGCTAATGATGTTAAGACATAATATAAACTATAATAACAGATTGTAATGCGTTGTAATACGAAGTGTAAGATTTTAAGTAATTATTTAAATAAGTTAGGAAATGAAACCAAATGTGATGTTTTCAAAAGTTGTAGATAAACGATAAGGTTTATGTTGAGTAATGTGTGATTTCAGAGGCGTTAAGGATGTTAACCAACATGGTTAGGCGTTAAGTTAGGGTTATGACCTAAATGATGGTGTAAACCCCTAAGGTTAATATTCATACAACTAATTGTTGTTGTGATTTCAATGATATGTGTAGGATAATTGAAGAATATTTTACACTTGTGTAGCTTATATATAAGGCAAGTTTCTAAACCTTACCTCTTCACAATTGAGCAAGCTTTCTAACTTCATTCTTTTATTAATGAATGCAAGTTCCTAAACTTTTATTGAGCTTGCGTGACGTGCGGGAAGAACCATATTGGGGTAGATTTGAAGGGAAAGAGGGTGTGTTTTAACTGTGGTCAGGAGGGACACATTGCACCGAACTGTTTTAGTCCAAAGAAAGTAGCATGTTTTACCTACGGTTCAAAGGATCACACGGCTCGTGATTGCCCCAAGAAGCCTGCAGGAAGCACAAGTGGTGGAAAAGGAAACAACAACGGTGGTGGTGCATTGACTATTACTGGACCAGCACAGTCAAGCTGACATTCTGCAAGGACTTTCAATATGACCGCAGTGGGGATCTTTGTCGATCTAAGGATGTGGTGTCAGGTATCATTCCGATTAATGGTATTAATGCTTATGTACTATTTGATTCGGGTGCTACTTTTTCATTTATTTTCGATGAATTTGCTTTAAACCTAGATTTACCTTAGGAAGAATTAGAATTTCCCTTAAGTATAGAGATTGCGAATAGGGAAGTGATTCCTGTTAGATACATATATAGGAATTGTAGAGTGGTTATAAAAGGTCACGAGATGATGGTAGATTTGATACCAATTAGACTTGGTGAATTCGATGTTATATTGGGAATGGATTGGTTATTCAATTACGGAGCAGTAATTGATTACCAAATAAAATGTGTTAACCTTATGACTCCGTCAAAGGTAGTGTTTTATGGCAGCAAGTCACCTCGACAAGCAAGTTATCTGACGGTGATGCAAGCCAAGAAGTTGTTTTTTTTTTGCTAAATTTTTTGTTTGTATAGAAAAGAACCAAATTACAAAGACACAAGGCATACCCCCACAAGATAGTCAAGATCATCTATGGACAAGCCCAAGATGAGGAAACTATACAAGGAACTATACCAGAAACCAACTAGTTGGTAATAAGCCTATTACAGAATCATTGAATATTTCTATCTTTGATAAGAGAATTACCAGGACCTCATACCACCACTTGCCCGAAGGCCAAGACCTGGACCATTACCTCTTTCGAAGCCGAAGCCACAATTCCCTTAGCCACCTCACCCGAAGACTTGGGTTCTGCCTCAAGGACCTCGCCCGAAGCCATCTCGCCCGAAACCCACCTCATTGTCCTCGCTCAGAGGACATCGCCCGAAGCCAAGAAGTTGTTGAGATAAGGATGTGTAGGATACCTAGCCTACATAGTCGATACACAGAAGAAGAGTGCGAATTTAGAAGAAATACCGATTATAAGAGATTTTGCAGACGTATTTCCAGATGATTTTCTAGGTCTTACGCCGGATTAACAAATCGAGTTCGTGATTGACTTAGTACCAGGAGCGGCCCCGATATCTAAAGCACCATACAAAATGGCCCCAGTAGAAATGAAAGAGTTGATGGTCCAATTGTAAGAATTGCTCAACAAGAATTATATTCAGCCGACTGTTTTGCCATGGGGAGCACCTGTGTTTTTGTTAAGAAGAAAGATGAATCGATGCGGCTCTGCATTGACTATCGAGAATTGAATAAGGTCATGATTAAAAATAAGTATCCATTACCTAGAATCGATGACCTATTTGATCAATTGAAGGAAGCGAGGTATTTCTCAAAAATAGACTTGAGAAGTGGTTATCATCAGTTAAAGGTGAGGCCGGAGGATGTACCGAAGACAGCTTTCAGAACTTGATATGGTCATTACGAATTTTTGGTTATGTCTTTTGGTTTAACCAACGCACCTGTAGCGTTCATGGATTTGATAAACAGGGTGTTTAAACCATTCTTAGACAAATTTGTGGTTGTGTTTATTGATGATATATTGGTATATTCCAAAACCAAAGAGGAACATGTGGAACACTTAAGAGTGACGTTGGAGACATTGAGAAAAGAGAAGTTGTACGCTAAGTTCTCAAAATGTGAATTTTTGTTGGAGCGTGTATAGTTTCTCGAGCACGTTATTGATAAAGACGGAATTTCGGTGGATCCATCAAAAGTTGAAGTTGTAATAAACTGGTATCAGCCAAAGACACTGTCAGAGGTAAGGAGTTTCTTAGGATTGGCAGGTTACTATAGGCGTTTTATTCAAGACTTTTCCAAGATCGCGACTCCATTGACGAACTTAACTAGGAAAGCGGTTAAGTTTGTTTGGACAGAGAAGTGTGAGGAAAGTTTTTGAGAATTAAAGAAAAGGTTGAGTTCAGCACCTGTGTTGTCGTTGCCTGATGATACAGGGAATTTTGTGGTATATAGTGACACATCGCATAAAGGACTAGGCTATGTGCTTATGCAGAACGACAGAGTTATTGCGTATGCATCACGTCAGTTGAAAGATTACGAGAAACGGTATCCGACTCATAACTTAGAGTTGGTGGCGGTGGTGTTTGCCCTAAATATTTGGAGACATTATCTTTATGGAGAGAGGTGTGAGATATATACTGACCATAAAAGTCTGAAGTATATATTTACACAAAAAGATTTGAATATGAGATAAAGAAGATGGTTGGAGCTGATCAAAGATTATGATTGCGAGATTTTTTATCTTCCCGAAAAGGCGAATGTTGTTGCTGATACCTTAAGTAGGAAGGGACGGGAGAAGTTAATGTTGTTGACTGCTCAAGAGAAGCTAATGTCAAAAATGGCTAAGATGGAGTTGGAAATTAAATATCCGACGGAATCTGATGGAAAGTTGTTCCAGATGGGTAACAGTTTAACGTTGGTGGATAAGGTGAAAAATGCACAACTTCAAGATGAAGACTGTGAAAAGATAAAACAGAGAGTATCTGAAGGTGAGGAAAACAAATTCAAAATCGATTTGAAAGGGTTACTTCGGTTCGAAGGGAGTATTTGGGTTCCGCCAGTACCAGAAGTTAAAGAAGAAATTCTGAGTGAAGCTTATAACTTCAGATATTCAATTCACCCTGGGAGTACAAAGATGTACCAGGATCTAAGACATCATTTTTGGTGGCCGAATATGAAGAAGGATATGGCTGAGTGCGTGGCAAAATGCTTAATGTGTCAAAAAGTTAAAGCTGAACATCAAAGGCCCAGCGGATTTTTACAACCGTTGGAGATAACAGAATGAAAATGGGAGCATATCATAATGGATTTTCTGGTGGGTCTTCCAATGACCCAGCAAGGCTACGATGCCATTTGGGTGATTGTCGACGACAGACGAAATTGACACACTTTTTACCAATCAAGCTTCGATTTACCCTAGATCGGTTAGGAAAACTTTATGTGAAAGAAATTGTGTCAAGACACGGTATACCAGTGTCCATTGTATCAGACAGAGATCCACATTTCACATCTAATTTCTAGAAACGATTACAAGAATGCTTGGGAACACAACTGAGAATGAGCACAACATACCATCCTCAGACCGACGGACAAAGTGAGAGAACCATCCAAACACTAGAAGATATGCTCAGAACATGTATCATGGATTTCAAGGGAAATTGGGATGACCATCTACCATTGGTGGAATTTGCTTATAATAATAGTTATCACGCGAGTATTGGCATGTCGCCTTACGAAGCGTTATACGGCATAAAATGCAAAACTTCGTTATATTGGGATGAGGTAGGCGAACGTCAGCTATTGGGTCCAGCATTGGTACAACAGACCATCGAAATCATCAAAGTGATTCGAACGAGATTAATAGCCGCACAGGATAGACAGAAGAAATATGTCGATCAGCATCGATAAAATAGAGAATTTGATGTCGGTAGTTATGTTTTCTTGAAAGTATCTCCCTGGAAGAGGAAAATTCGGTTTGGGAAAAAGGGGAAATTGAGCCCTAGATTTATAGGACCTTTCAAAGTGCTTCGACAAGTTAGTGACGTGGCGTATGAGGTAGCTTTACCTCCAGAGTTGGAGCATATTCATAATGTTTTCCATGTCTCAGTGTTGAGACCATATAAGCCTGACTATAAACATGTTATAGAGTATGAGCCCTTATAATTTGTGAAAGATTTGTCATATGAAGAAGTCCATGTTCAAATTGTTGACAGAAAAGAGCAAGTACTGAGGAATAAGGTGATACCTTCTGTTAAGGTAATCTGGAGGAACCATAATGTTGAGGAAGCTACGTGGAAACTTGAAAGTGTTATGATGAAGAATTATCCTTAGTTATTTGCTTGATCTTGTATAGCGATTCTGGGGACAGAATCTTGTTAAGGAGGGAAGAATGTAACGAATAAATTTTTTGAGTTGTGATTCTGGGGACATAATCCTTTTAAGGAGGGAAGGATGTAACGATCGAGAAATTTGTAATTTAATTTAAATATTTATTGAATTAATTTAGTAACTAAATTAATTAATGTTAATTAAATTGAGTAATGACAATTTTATTTGAAGGATTTAATTTAAGGAAATAATTAAATTAAATCAATTGCTTGATATTTAAGGAAATAATTTAATTAATTGAATTGTTTAATTTTAAAAAAAGTAAATAAATTAAATAAAGTGATGTTTCTAATTTATTAATTAAATTAGATATATAATTATTTATTAATTATAAGTATAATGATAATAAGATTTTTATTATTATTATAAGTTATTTAAATTAACTAAACTAAAATTATTTAAATTAACTAAATTAAGGTGTGACACATGAAACTATATAATAAAAATAATATAAGAATAATCAAGTTTGGGAGTTTTTTGCTTAGCCAAACAAGGCCTTGTGGCCTTTGGCTTATTCAATTGACGTCTTTTTATTTTTTTAACTGATAAGTACGTGGGGGTGAGGGAGGCCAGTTTATTTTCTACGCTTCTTATTTTCTCCTAAGGCTTAAGAGCAGTGTTTTGAGGGAAAGCTTGGAAGAAAAGAGAAAAACTTAGAGATATTGAGAGTTGGAAAATGATGGTTTTGGGAGGGCTTTCTATCATCTTTTGCTAGCCAACAATCAAAGAATAAGGTATAACCAATTCTAATTTTTAACTCTTGTTTTCTTGAGATTTCTATTGATAGTGGTGTTAGATTGATACACATATATGTATCTATGGTTTATAATATGTCATTTATCATATGTAAGTATTATTTGACGATTAAAGGCATGAAATTGGGTTGTAGTAGAAGGTTTTATATATCAGTGTTTATGTTGTTGGATATGGTTTAGAATGTACAAAATTTCATGCTCAATATGTGTTATAATCTGTTGTTTGATGTTAGAATATGTTAGTATGTTAAGAAACGAAAGCGGCGTAGTTTAAATCATGTCAATTGGTTAAGAAACGAGTTCGTGACGATCGAATTTGCTAAATATGTGAAAATGATGAAATTTGGGAAAATTGAGATTTTGATCCTTCACAATTGTATATATAGAGTGTTTATGTTGTTATTATGTGGTATTGCATGTTTATAGATGTTATTTCAAAGTTTTAGATGTTTAGGTTTGTGAATTTTGTAGTGTTTTGGTTTGAATTGGGCAACTGCTATGTATGTAGAAGCTGCTGCTGCATAGTTTCTGTCACTTGCTCACAGAATGCTTGGTGCCCACATTGAGTAAATAAGCGAAATGCGCATAATGGAGTTTTCTAGTAAGTAGTGCGATGCTTGACTACTGTGGTTGCAAGGCTTGGGACAGGTAGCAATTGCGTCGTATCTGAGCCTAGGCAGTGAAGTCTGCTTGTTTGTAGGTCATGTGTAATGAACTTATAATGGCTAAGCATGCATGCTAATGATGTTAAGACATAATATAAACTATAATAATAGATTGTAATGCGTTGTAATACGAAGTGTAAGATTTTATGTAATTATTTAAATAAGTTAGGAAATGAAACCAAATGTGATGTTTTCAAAAGTTGTAGATAAACGATAAGGTTTATGTTGATTAATGTGTGATTTCAGAGGCGTTAAGGATGTTAACCCATGGTTAGGTGCTAAGTTAGGGTTATGACCTAAATGATGGTGTAAATCCCTAAAGTTAATATTCATACAACTAATTGTTGTTGCGATTTCAATGATATGTGTAGGGTAATCGGAGAATATTTTACACTTAAGTAGCTTATATACAAAGCAAGTTTCTAAACCTTACCTCTTTACAATTGAGCAAGCTTTCTAACTTCATTCTTTTATTAATGAATGCAAGTTCCTAAACTTTTATTGAGCAAAACTATTGACTCTATCCTTATGTTCAATGGAATAAGCTCTTATAACCTAATTCGTTACATCGAGCGAGTTTCACTTTCCTTATTATTATTCGAGGCATATATTGTTCTAATACATTGTTTCAAGTGAGATTGTTCTAATTCTTTGAATATAGTACTTTGCTTGTATATCATGTTTATTCAACTATACATTGTTGATATTCGATCTTAGACTTTGATAACCTTGTTCAAATCCTTATTGTTGTATTAAACCTTCAAGTAGTAAGCGAACCTTTATTGATTGAATTAATCTATAATTGAATAGTGTTCTAAAATTCTAGAAACACTAATAAATTAGTTCCGAGCTAAACTTTCTTTAGAGTGGAAATTCTAAATTCAAGCTGAGTAGAACAACCCTAACAAAGGGGATTTTGCACGTGTAACGTTTAAATGATTGAGCACAATACATGGTACAAAGGGATGATCCCCCTAGGTACATTAAGAAGGGTCTGTATAGTCTAAATGACTGTTAAGGTTGGGTAATAATACATAAGTACCGGGGACATAGTTCGTGGTCTTAAGACCCTCAGATATTAAAGTTCGAACTTGTTTTCTATTTTTGATTTATAAAAAAAGTTCATTATTATTCAGCATACGTTGTTCATTCTCATGTTGTTATCATTACTACTTTATATATCAGTGAGCAATTGTTTGCTCACTCTAGCAATTAACACTGCAGCTAAAGTAGAGAAAGTCGATGAGCCATCTACTAGTAAGGGAAAGGGCAAAATGTCCAAGTGTTGAAGACTTATGAGAAATTTATTTAAATGTTTTATGTTACCAGGCTTATTTTATTTTATGATATATTCTGCAAACTGATGTAACAAATTTAAGGTTAGATTACCTGGGATTATTTTGAGATGTTGTGACAACCCGAGAATTTAGATATTTATTTAAATCTTAAATGAAGGATTAAAGGTTATATATTAAACCTAGACAGAAAATAAGTGAATGGATTTGGCATTTATGCGAAGAAATTTCAAGGATTAAAAAATTTTTGTGGTGAATTATTTAGGATTAAAGATATAAGTGAATATGTTATGTATTATATGAGTACGTATAGTATGTGGCTAAGAGTCAAGGGTTGACTAGATAAACTATATATGTGACAAACCCTAAGTATATATTAAGAATGTCAACGTTCAGTTAGAAAATCCTAACGACTGATAAGAAACCCTAAAATCGGTTCTGGAAACCCTAATTTCATTTCTAGGAATTCGAAACCCTAATTCGGAATATAAAACCTTAATTTGAGAATTCAAAGGTTAAATTTAATGATTTAAGTATTTATGATTATAAAAATAATTAGGGATAACCCTAATTGACTATTTAGAAAACCCTAATTCTTGGGTTATAAACCCTAATGCCCATTTTGGGAAAACCCTAATTATTATTAAAAAAATTAATTAGGAAATATTAATCCTAATTAGCAAGATTGAATTATGATTGGGATATTTTAATATAATTAAAAAATTTAAGGGTTAAACCCTAAACCCTAAGGGTTAGTGCAAATGACAAGTATGCCATTAAAATTGTATGCAAAAAGACTAAAGTACCCTTTTCTTTTTCTTAATAGTTAAGTAAAAGATTTTGCAAATCTTGTGAGTCACCACCTTGAGACTTATCCCATGTGATCTAAATCTTCCAAGATCATATTTGGTGGACACCTAGCCACATTTACAACCATGGATCAAAAAGATCAAGAATTAAAATAAGAAAAATACTTACTTTACTTTCATTTTTGTCCAAGACTTTTCTCTCTCTAGAATTCAAGATTGAGAGTAAATATGGATGTTAAGTTAGTGCTAGATCAACCTTTAACTTTCCAATATCAAATCAAAGATCAGAAGTTCAAGGATCAAAGCTTTAAAGGTATAAAACTCTAAGCCTTGCTAGATCCTTAAAATTTTAGGTGATTATGTGATTTGTTGTTTAAAAGTGTGTTATAAGATGTCATTTAGTGATCTGGGTTGTTAGATCCCAGATCCATAACATCAAAGTTCTCGAAATTGAAGATTTCTTAAATCTGGAAAATTTTGTAAATGGTGTCTGACAGTCACATGTCAGGTCTCCTAGATCTGTCCTTGTTAATGTGTTTAGTGTTTTAAATGTTTGAACTTGTAGTATGTGATGTGGTCTTTGTTCTGAAACTTGAATCAGGGTTGGATAGTGTCTAGATTTCAAGTTACAAGCAGTTAAACTGCGTTGACCGTTCACGAAATGTGTTTCTGGGCAGCCCAAATTTTGCCCAGAAAGGCTGACAGTGATTTTGCAGGCTTTGATCTTGCTTGTGTTTTACGTTTTAGATCATTTTGTTGGTTTGATGTTATAGACTGGTATACGAACTAAACATGTATGCTATTAGATCGCCTAGATTAACAACAGAATTGAAAATAATCATGGTTAAAGTAGGTTGACCAAACTCCCTCATGAAGGTTTTCTGGAAAACCCAGATCTTCATCAGCCGATTTTTCTGAAAGGTTTGACCATCCTTGATCTGGCATATTTGATGTTGTTAGAGTGAAATAATGTTATATAAATGTTCCTTGGTATCAGGACTACAAGGGAGATCCTTTAAATCACACTTACTAAGCCTGGAACGCGTTGATTAAAAGCCCAGAAAGTAGACCCTCGAACTGTTCTTCATTTCTGGGTTAGGTAACCCAGAAATGAAGAAAAGCTCTGACAAGCTTTTCTGTGGCTTAGATCTTTAGGTTATTATGTTGTTTCGCTATGACCTTAGTTTATAGTTGTAGTATTACACTTATACTACAATCATAACTCATCAGGCTGTCCAGAAACCTTGTGATCAAAGATCTATAACACCTCAAACCTACCCACTTGTCCACTGACATGCATTTCTAGGTTCGGCCAAGAACAGCTCAAGAACACTATTAGCGATGGATATGTCGCTTAAAGCCCCTATAGCGACAGTTAATTTTGGAAATTAATTATTTTAAATAATAATTAGAGAAAAATAGTTTTTTAATTACTAAAAATACATAATAAATTAATAAAAATTATTTTAAAGTCCGAATATTAGTTTTTAATTATTTTGAGTATATTTCATAAATATTTAATATTTTTGGAATATAGTAGGTATTTAATTTATTTAATTATAATGTTAAATAAATTATTTAAAATGATTTTAATACTTGAAAAATCATAAAAATTATATTAAGTTATAAGAAAATATTTTAAGTTAGTTTTAATGACTTTTAATATTTTGTGATGAATTTCATTAATTAATTAATATTAATGATAAGTAATTTGTTTAATTAATATATTAAATAAATTATGGAAAAATAGAATTAATGTTTTAAAAATCATATAAAAATGATTTAAGTGTTATAAAAATATTTTAAGTTATAAAATATAACTTTTGATATTTTGTCATGAAAAACATTAATATTTATTATTAATGGCAATTATCGGATAATGAATTTAATTGTTTAAAAATCATATAAATGTGATTTTAAGGTATTAAAAATACTTTAATATATTATAAATATATTCTAATATTATGGCATGTATTTCATTAATATTTGATATTAAACAAATATTAATGATAAAGGAATTCAATGGTATTTAATTCATATAAATACGAGTTTAATGATTGAAAATTCATGATAAATGATAATAATTATCTGAAAATTATTACGAGCTTATGAAAAATATTTTTACTGATAATAAATTATCTAAGATAATTTTTAACTATTTAGGCAGAGTTTAAGTGAACTTAAACTCGATATTTGTCCGACTAGATCGTCGAGATGTTAGAATTATGTCAGATTCATCTCAGACTGAAATAGTTTGACTTGATACCGACTCTTAGGTGTGTCATGGAATGATAGGATTATGTGTTATGTGTTTAGGATTATTTTATAAATATATATATAACAGTATTATACTGTGATGATATTATTCTAATATTGGAGATCTATATTATTTATATATTAGGTCTTCGGACAAAGCTTATTAAAATGTGTAGCGATAATCAACGAAACATGCAAGTTTTCTTTAACTCAACCCTAAGTTATAATTTTACGTATATGCTTATGAATAATCATTCATGATTATCACGTCTATGATTTGTTACATCATACTATATATACATTGCATGTAATCTTCAGGTATGAAAGGTTGATCACCTTCATTACCATTCGGTCGAGATATATATATATATATATATATATATATATATATATATATATATATATATATATATATATATATATACATACATCATCCATGTTCAATGTTCATTCAGCTATGTAAAATTTGTTCGTGCTAATTCACAACTATATTGTTGAATTATAGCCAGCTTATTATTCAAATTCTTTTAATCATGATATATCCTTAAATAAACTTATACTTGTTGGGCAAACTTATGTTCACCCTTGCTATATCATGATAAACATTGTAGATTAAGACGCATACGTCTGATACAAGGAAAGGTTAAAGACAGTTCCAGCTTTAAGTTAATGTGTGCAACTAGATTTGTAATAGTATTATATGATAATAATGTTATATGTTAGACAAGTTATGAATCATGTATAAGTTAAGGTTACTCGACCTTGGGGAATAGTGTGTAAAGTTTAATGTATAAACAATTTTTGTTTATATCTTCCGCAATAATTATAGAATTGATTGTACCAGATCCGTGGTGATTTGGGACCCAAATTTGGGGCTATCACAGATGATGTAACCGTTTAATGGAAAAGATTATTATTTAAGTTATTTAAATTATGTCTTTATCCTTTGTGATGGGTAGTTAGATGTAATGGTTTTGGATAGTGAACACCAAATTCTGTGGGAATGGAGTACCTGGATTTGGGGGTGTCACATCTTTAATTTATTCAGTGTTTATTTCATTTATGATGAACTAAATTACTTTTTAGGCTTATGATGGAACTATAGTGAAACGATGGTTATATAACTTTGATTTTCAGTTTAATAAGTTATTATCCAGTTTATCTATATTAATTTGTGTTTGAATTTATGAATTACCTGATCAAAAATTCTTTGTGGACTTTTATGGATTCGAGAGAGGAAGTACGAGTCTAGACTTAGTTAATATAGCATGTGTTCTTGAATTCTGTGAATGAATAAAATCTTGATGAATGTTAGGGTAGAGATATGCTTAACATCGCATGTAATCGGATAGAGAACTTGAACTTAAACCTTCTTTGATTGTAATTCACATAGAGATATAGTGAGTTAGTTAATTAAGGTGTTTAACTTAATTCTATCTAAATTGTGAATTTGAGTTAATATGTTGTTAGTACATCGAGAGGTGGCTAATTCTACTTTCGTGTTCTTGATTAATAAACTGGGATAATAAATTAAATTGGAATAAAGGTTAATAACCGAAGTGAAGCTTAGGGTGAAGTTGTAAGAATAATTCTCCGATATTTGTTTAGAAATTTAGTTTTTGAGATTTATGATCGTTTTGCGATTTTAGTATTTTTAATAATTGAGAATTTATAATTTTAATCATTAATTTGGATAGTTTAATAAAATTGGGATTAATAGGAAATTGGTAATTGTGAAGGTTAAATTCTTACTAATTTCTCTGTGGGAACGATACTCTACTTACTATTATATTACTTGTTGACCATGTATACTTGCGTGTTGTGCATAATTAGATTTTACTCAACATTATGATCATTTAAAAATGCTTGTGGTTAATCATTGTTGATTATACCATGTCTATGAATTATTGAATCGCACTTTATGCATATTGCATGTGTTCATCAGGTATGAAAGGCCGATCACCTTCATTACCATCTGGTCCAGTTGATTTATTCGTGTTCATTCTTAACCATTCATTTTTATTGTATTGGTCGTTCAGCTATAAAAATTTGATTCATGCTAGTTCACAATTTTTATATTGTTTAACGTTAGCCAACTTATTGTTTAATTCTTTCAATCATGATATATCCTTTATTGATCTTATAGTTGCTGGCAAACTTGTTGTTCACCCTTGCTATATCATGATAAACATTGCAGATTAGACGAATACATCAGATACAAGAGAAGTCAGTGACATTGTATGTCAGATAAGATATGGAATACAGGTATTACGTGAAGGTTCTCGACCTTGGAGATAGTCTGTAAGTTTAATGTATAAACAATTTATGTTTATATCTTCCACAACAGTTATAAAAATAATATACCAGATTCGTGGTGTTTGATACTGAATTCGAGGTTATTATAGTTGGTATCAAAGCCGTGGATTCGAGGATATTACACTTGGTATCAGAGCTGTAGGTTATAGACCTTAGGTAGGGATACCTTAGGCTAATAACCACAGTGATAAGGATAATGACTAACTCAAGTAGAGTTAATGTGTCATTAAGATTCAAATATGAATCTCAGCGAGTTGTAAAGATACGGAGTTCCCTAACTCTGATAATAAATGTGAATGAATAGATAGAGTTTAAAAGACTAAAAGTATACGGGAAAAGGAGATCATAAAGCAAAATGATCATAATATAGAAATGAATCGTAATATAATACAATGAGATCACACTGTGTTCTGATAAGGTTATAGCAGAAAGGAGGATCAATCAAATGATTAAAAAGCTTACAGCAAAATTGTTGTGTGTTAGTGGTACTATGAATTGGTACTGTTCCAACTCATAAAAAGGGTTGATGCAATACATATTAAACAAAATTCGTATGGAGTAAGTATGGAGCTAGGATTAAGTGGGATTTTAATTGAGGACTCATGTCAGCAGCTGAGTTGTATGATTCCTTGTATGGGCAGGGAATTTGTACTTGGTTTTAGAACCGCTAAGCTTCCTGGTTGATATAGTGGTTAAGTTAAACAATTATATGTATGGGCGGGGAATTGTTTACTTAGCTTTCTATATTGATTAGTGACCGAGTTACTTCGACAACCACTTAGTTTCTGATACTGATAATCATTGAAATGTTTGTGTCGCGCTATGTGCTATATACATGTTGAGAAGGTGATTCTTTTCTCATGTGTATAACAGATAGGTAGAGTATAGTTATAGAATATAAGATTAAGTGTGAGTTCTTAAAACTCATACTTATGATAAGTTCGTGACTCGTAATTATATAAAATGTTTTTGAACCCCTCCGCGAATGGACGCCAATGGTCTGACTAGGATAAGTTCTTAAACTCATATGATTCTGACAAGTTCCTGAACTCATAAGGTGTGTTATGTTTGACAAACTGGGTATAGATATGTGTGAATGGAGTATTGAGGATGATAAGAATAGATAGAATGATTAAGCAATGGATCATTAGTGAAGATTAGGTATTCCAAATCTTCGAGCAATGCTAGATTTCGAAATTTTTGACATCAAGCTAAATACGCACTATATGCCTTTTAAAAAAAATAAAAAAAATTAATTTTTATTCTCAACTCCTGGTGACCATTGTGTATGTGTGGACTTCGGGACACTGACACTTCGTTACTTGTTGAGATGATAAAATTAATTTGCAATGATTTTTGAACGGTTTAAAGAATAATATATACTACTTGTTTCGGCTAGACGACAATGATTTAAAATATCAAAATGTATTTTATTTATCATTAATGTATCATGTAACATGATACACATATGAGAAAAAATGATGGAGTTGTAAATATAGGAATACTTAGTGTTGAATTCGATTGAAAAATTATTGTCCCACTATTGTATGATGTGTTATGATAAAGTCACTCAATGATTGAATCCTCAAACTGGCTTTTAATACATTACGGTATCATGACGTCATAAAACTATTTTCAAAATATTTTTAATATTTTATGTAAGACCCCAGCTTTTATAAATAAAGATGAATTTTCTATAAATATTATTTTTGAATATTATGGAATAATTTGATATAATGTTATAGTTGTGGGTAATATTTATAAATTTTGCAAAAGTATGCAAGTGGTTATATTATATTCGATTGGTGGGGAATATTCGGTTTAGCAGGGAATATTCGCATAACTACTCAATCATTGGTGGACCCATAATGTAATTATTGTGCGGATCGAGAAAGCGACAAAATATTTTATTGAAATAACGGCGGAAGTTTTCTGGTTGATATTGTTGAACTACTCGGTAGTAAAAGCATAAAGAATACATGTGGTTGCATAGTAGTAGCACTGCGGTATTGATTATTGATGCTTATGAGAAGTCACTCGGTTTGATTCTATTATTGTCATGAATTATTATAGCGATAATGACTTTTTGTTTTATTCAGTATTATTAACGTAATAAAAGCGAAACATCTTTTATATAAAACAAAATACTTTATTAAAGTTATTTTATAAATAAAATATATTATATTTTATTATGCATAGTGTTGTATAGTGTTTTGCATAGTGTTTTGCATAGTGTTTGCATAGTAAAATGTTTTTATATAAATAGAATATATTATATTTTATTTAAAAGATTTTGCTTTAAATATGGACCGTCCGATTAAAGTAAATCAATCTGACCGTTTCATGGATTAGTTACTATGCATTCCATTTTCCTATAAATAAGCTCATTCCTTCATTATTTTCTTATTTAATTCATTGAAACTCAGAGAGAGAAATTATAGAGAGAAGCTATATAGAGAAAGTTATAGAAAGAAGAAGAGTATTCGCTACTTCACTACTTCTATATTAGGTTTTTACGGTAAGGGTGTTATTCTTTCTTCTTGAAGAGAACTTACATTATTCCATTCACTATTATTACATTGGAATAACTCGTAAAAAGTGGCATACCCTATACATAACTGTATAATGGCGGCATACCCTATACTTGGTGAAATCCTTATGTTATTCCATTGCTTATTATTCATTGGAATAACTTTGTATACGTGGTTTACCCTATACTTGGTGACATTCTTCTATTATTACATTGAACATCATCACATGCATGTGTTTTTTACAGGACTGGTTAAAATCTTTTTATTATTATTACATTGGAACATCCACATCGTGTGTTTTACAGGACTGGTTAAAATCTTTATCATTACGTTGGAATATCCTATCGTGTTTTTTACAGGATCCGGGTTCCATCTTTATTATTCATTGGAACATCCCGCCGGTGTGAATTTCACACGACACGGTTAGATTATTATTATTACATTGGAATAACCTGTCTATGTGAAGTACCGCATGCATGGTGATTTCTTTTGTTATTCCATTCTTTATTATACCCAGTTGGTTAAAACTTTGACTTCTATACTCCATGAAATTAGTAGAATATCCTTGATATTTGCGTTTCATCCAAAGATCTTTTCATGAAAATATTCTTTCGATCATTCTTGAATTTTACTCTACAAAGCGAAGATCATGTTGACAATTTGGACGTTAATAATTCCGGATAAAATAATTCTTGAACTTGTTTTATTGAATTCTTATATCATTGTCATCATCCTCATGTTTATATTTTTTTTAAATTCATCTCAGCCTTTTGTAGAGCATGGATGGACTTGGTATGATTATGACTGAGGATTATTGATTGTGTAATGGCTTAACCGTAATGTTACAAATGATGTGGTAAAAATCCTCGATTGGTAGTAGTGCATTGATGGACGAGTTGTTGGCATGATCATGACCATTAATGAATACACAACTATTCTTGGCCCGTAGTGCGGGAATAATTGTGGTCGTGATACTAAAGAATATCCTTGGCCGTAGAAAAGTGCGGGGTGATTCGATGATGTGGATTATTTATTAAAGTCGAGTCTCGGCTATAATGATGATGAAACACCTTTTAAATCATAAAAGATAGTAGATTTTATTTTCTACTTGACTCTTTTAATGGATTGTGATATTTCATTATGATTAAATGGTTGTCTATTGTATTTTATCGGTTTAACATTGTTGAAGACTATTGATAATTTATTACGCATTATCTTAGTCATAATATTTCTTCTTGGGCTAGTTGAGCTCACCCTTTCTTTCTTTGTTCTCTTCGTGAAATGAGAATATATTTGGACGAGTCTGGGAACGCAGTGATGGTCACGAAGATAACATTAGTAGTCCTCACTATTACGTGAAATAGTGTGATAATAATTGTAATGAGGACTTTTTGTTTGAGTTTGTATAATATCTAGTAGAGCGATATTTGTATTTAAACTCACGATTTATGTCGTATTATACAAGACAATTATGTTAATAAGTTGTATTTAAATTCTGTACCATGTAAGTGGCGACCCAAGATGGGTGATGTATACCTAATTTTGGGGGCGTCACAGTTGGTATCAGAGCTAAGGGATATGATCCCTGGCTAAGATGTGAGAAAAGTACTAGGAGGGGAGAGACGGGGAATACCTTCGCTAGTATGACCTACCTAAGTTTATGTGCTATTTTATTGGTCGGTCAGAATATAAAGATAATTGTTACATGTCAATTAATCTTTTGTTTTGTGGCAGTATCTGAAAATGACATCTGAGAATGTTGAGAATAGCAATGAGAGCAAAGTAACGTTGATTCACCACATATCAATAATCGGGGATAATGTGCATCAGAAGGCGACAATCCTCATGCAAACAACAACACTAACCAAATGATGAATGATCAAATGTTCGGAGGATTTATGCAATTTATGCAACAAAGAAAGTAGAGTGACTCTGTCCAAAACGTAGGTGGAAACACGGAAAACTCTCAAGTGGTCACCGCTAAACAATTCAAGGCTGGGACCACCGGAGTTTAAGGAGAGAGCAAAACCACTTGGCGGAAGCATGGATAAAGCAGATTACAAGATATTTGATGTCTTGGGATGCTCCGAGGAGCAAAAGGTTCCTTTTGTCGCCTTTTATGTTGCTTGTGAGAGGCGATTCTTGGTGGGAATCGGTAAAACGTACTCAACCTGCTGTACTGAAGATATCTTGGGAGAAGTTCCAGGAGCTGTTCAACGACAAATACTTTCCTGAAAGTATTCGCCACATGAAGGAGGTAGAGTTTATCAAGTTGGAACAAAACAATATGACCGTGTCGCAATATGAGGCAAAATTTGCGGAGTTATCACGGTTTGCGTCCCACTTGGTGGATAATGAAGAGAGAATGGCGCGAATGTTTTTAAGAGGTTTGAAGTCGGAGATACGTCAACATCTTATTTCTCATAAACTGTGTTTGTATTCAGATGTTGTAAATAGGGCTCGATTAGTGGGAGCGATAATGAGTCAACGAACTAAAAGAGAGCGTACGCAAAGTTATAATACCCGGTAGAGTAGTCATCGAAGTGGTGACAACAAGCGTGGAGGGAATCAATAAATAAATATGGTAACCACTCGGTGGTAATCGGGCCAAAACAATAAGAATGGACATTTCAAGAAAGCGGAGATTCAACAATGATGGAAAGACGTCCCCCAAAGACCCGTTGTTAAGGAAGGAGAAAGACCACCTATCATATGCTTCAAATGCGAGAAGAGGGACACATCGGTCGAAGCTGTGCCATCTTAGCCCAAAGCATGTTATAATTGTGGAAGAGAAGGTCACTTAGCTCGATTTTGTCATTTATCGAAGACAAATTCAACTAGGATGGAGGCACCAAAGGTCGTCCCAGAAAAGTCAAAACCGGGAAGTGAAAGGAGAGCGTTTGTTGTGACCTCCCGGAGAGCAAGGAACCCGAATGAGGTCATCACAGGTAAGCTTATCATAAACTCTAATGAAGTCTACACTTTATTTGATACCGGTTCTACCCATTCTTTTATTTCTCCTACTTGTGCTCATCGATTAAATTTGACTCCGGAGAAATTAGACTTTGACTTATCTGTGGAAACTCCGTTGGGAGAAACCTTCATTACATCCACTTTGTTTATAAGTCTTGTTTGGTTCAAATCGGTACCTCACATTATTACACCGTCGATCTTATTTCATTAAAAATACTTGCATTTGACGTGATTCTAGGATTGATTGGTTAACTACTTATCATGCAAAAATTGATTGTTTTCGTAAGGTTGTTAGCTTTCATATTCCTAATCAATCTATTATGCGAATTCAAACGACCAAACCATTAAAATTGATCACGGTCATCTCAAGCCATAAAGCTATTCGTTTATTGAAAAATGGATGTCAAGCTTTCTTAGCTCATATCACGATTTAAACAAAAATACGGGTTTTGAGCGATATTTCTATTGTTAATAAATTTTCGTGGCGTATTCCTCGAAGAACTTCTGCCTACCCCAGGCGTGAAATTGAATTTTGTATCGACCTTGAACTCGGTACAAAACCTATTTCCAAAGCCCCATATCGAATGGCTCCTATTGAACTTCAGGAGTTAAAGACCCAACTGCAGGAATTATTAGACATTGGCTTTATTCATCCTAGTACTTCTCCTTGGGGTGCTCCTGTTCTATTCGTGAAGAAGAAAGATGGGAGTATGCGACTTTGTATTGATTATCGGGAGTTGAATCATGTCACCATCAAAAATAGGTATCCATTGCCACGTATTGATGACCTGTTTGACCAGTTACAAGGAGCCAAATTCTTTTCAAAGATTGATCTTCGTTCCGGATATCACCAATTGAAGATTAGAACCGCTGACATTCCAAAGACGGCTTTCAGAACTCGGTACGGGCATTATGAATTCCTAGTCATGTCCTTTGGATTGACTAATGCTCCTGCTGCCTTCATGGATATGATGAACCGAGTATTCAAGGAATATTTAGATCACTTTGTGGTCGTCTTTATTGATGACATCCTTATTTTTTCCAAAAGCCGTGAAGATCATGAGCAACACTTGAGGCTGACACTCCAAAAGCTTCGTGAATATAAGCTTTATGCCAAGTTGAAGAAATGCGAGTTCTGGCTTGAAGAAGTAGCATTCCTTGGGCACGTGGTATCAAGTCATGGAATATCTGTTGACCCAAAGAAAGATTGAAGCTATTCAAAGTCGGGAACAACCTAAATCGATGGATCAAGCACGTAGCTTTCTCGGTTTTAGTGGTTATTATCGGAGATTCGTGGAAGGATTTTCTCGAATCGCTACTCCGATGACTCGGTGACTCGAAAAGATACAAACTTCTATTGGAGCGAAGAATGAGAAGAGTTTTCAAGAACTCAAGAGGAGACTTATTTCAAAGACCTATTCTCGACAATACCATCCTGGCTCGGAGGGATTTGTCATCTGATGATGATGCTTCGAGCAAAGGGTTGGGATGTATTCTTATGCAACATGGAAAAGTTATAGCTTTATGCCTCATGACAACTCAAAGAATATGAGAGGAATTATCCTACTCATGATCCGGAGTTAGCAAATTATCTTCTTGCACTTAAAATTTGGAGGCATTACTTGTATGGGGAGAAAGTGGAGATCTTTACGGATCATAAAAGCCTCAAATATTTCTTCACTCAAAAGGAACTCAACATGCGACAACGACGTTGGCTTGAAGCTGTTGAAAGATTATGATCATACCATCCAATACCATCCTCGAAAAGCGAACGTGATACGATGCATTGAGTAGAAGATCGTATGCAAGCATCGAGTGCGTTATTGTCAACCAAAGGCCCATTTTGTGTGACTTGCAAAGGATGGAGATAGAGTTAAAGACTCGAGGATGCATGTGATGATAGCGAATATACGAGTAGAACCGACTTTAATCGATAAAGTTAAAGTTAAAAATTTCAAGCTACTGCACTGGAGCCGATGTGTATGAGGAAGAAAGTGCAAGAGGGTGCTATCTAGGAAGCAAGAATCGATGAAGAAGGAATACTTGAGTCAACTCCGGACTTTGTGTTCCTAACGACCCTAATTTAAAGTATAATATCATGATGGAGGCGCACAACACACCATTTGCAATCCATCTCAGGAGTACAAAATGTATCATGATATTCGTCATACATTTTGGTGGAGCAATATGAAGAGAGATAGTATTTATTTATCTCAAGGTGTCTAACTTGTCAACGAAGTTAAAGCGGAGCATCAAGTACCAAAAGGTCCATTGCAACCACTTGAAATTTCGAATGGAAGTGGGAGCACATTACCATGGATTTCAATTCACGGTCTTCCTAAGGTTTCTCAAGGCATTGATGCGATTTGGGTCATTGTTGATAGATTGACCAAGTCCGCTCATTTCTTACCGACACGAGAAACTTATACACTTGAATGTCTTGCTCGTATGTACATAAACGAGATTGTAAGATCGCATGGTATCCGGTATCCATAGTTTTCGATCGAGACCCAAGATTCACTTCACGATTTTGGGTTAGTTTGCAAAAAGCTATGGGCACAGACTTACGATTTAGCTTCGGCATATCATCCTAAAGACAGACGGACAATGGAGAGGACTATTCAAACTCTTGAAGATCTATTAAGACTCGTGTTCTTGATTTCAAGGGAAGTTGGGACAAGTTCTTACCATTGGTGGAGTTTTCCCACAACAACAGTTATCAAACAAGTATTGGCATGGCTCCATTCGAGCGTTGTATGGAAGAAAGTGTCGTTTCTCGGTATCTTTGGGATGAGGTGGGTGAAGCAACATTGTTGGGACCGAGGAGTTGGTACGATATGACTCACGAAAAAGATTCAAACGATCCGACAACGTATAAAAACCTCACAAAATCGATAAAAGAGTTATGCCGATCTTCATCGAAAGGACGTGGAATTTGATATAGGAGATCATGTGTTGTTAAGAGTTGCTCCATGGAAAGGAGTTACAAGATTTGGAAAGAGAGGAAAACTTAATCCTCGATTCATCGGTCCATTTTAATCCTCGATCGAGTAGGAAGGCGTGGCCTATAGACTCGCTTTACCGCCAAATATGTCTCGTGTTCATAACGTTTTTCACATATCCATGTTACGTAAATATGTGAAAGACCGAACCATATTATTAAGTTAGAACCGGATGAAATAGCGGAAGATTTGGACGTATGAAGAGGTTCTGTTCAAATTTTGGATAGGAAGGAACATATTCTACGCTCCAAGGTTATACCTCAAGTCAAAGTTTTGTGGAGGAACCACGATGTTGAGGAAATGACTTGGGAGTTAGAATCAAATGAAATCAAGGTATCCTTACCTCTTCAACATACCAGTAACGCCCTCTAATTTCGAGGGAAATTTCATAAGAAGGGAGGTTGTAAGACCCCGACTTTTATAAATAAAGATGAATTTTCTATAAATATTATTTTTGAATATTATGGAATAATTTGATATAATGTTATAGTTGTGGGTAATATTTATAAATTTTGCAAAGTATGCAAGTGGTTATATTATATTCGATTGGTGGGGAATATTAGGTTTAGCGAGGGAATATTCGCATGCAACTACTCAATCATTGGTGGACCCACAATGTAATTATCATCGGATTGAGAAAAGCGACAAAAATATTTTATATAAATAACTGGCGGAAGTTTTACCGTTGATATCTTGTTGAACTACTCGGTAGTAAAAGCATGAGAATACATGTGGTTGCATAGTAGCACACGGTATTGATTATTGATGCTTATGTGAGAAGTCACTCGGTTTGATTCCATTATCATCATGAATTATTATAGCGATAATGACTTTTTGTTTTATTCAGTATTATTAACGTAATAAAAGCGAAACATCTTTTATATAAAATAGAATACTTTATTAAAGTTATTTTATAAATAAAATATATTATATTTTATTATGCATAGTGTTGCATAGTGTCGCATATAGTGTTTTGCATAGTGTTTGCATAGTAAAATGTTTTTATATAAATAGAATATATTATATTTTATTTAAAAGATTTTGCTTTAAATATGGACCGTCGATTAAAGTAAATCAACGGACCGTTCATGGATTAGTTACTTATGCATTCCATTTTCCTATAAATAGAAGCTCATTCCTTCATTATTTTCTTATTTAATTCATTGAAACTCTAGAGAGAAATTATAGAGAGAAGCTATAGAGAAAGTTATAGAAAGAAGAAGAGTATTCCGCTACTTCACTACTTCTATATTCAGTTCTTTTACGATGAAGGGTGTTATTCTTTCTTCTTGAAGAGAACTTACATTATTCCATTCACTATTATTACATTGGAATAACTCCGTAAAAGTGGCATACCCTATACATAACTCTTGTGATACGTGGCATACCCTATACTTGGTGAAATCCTTATGTTATTCCATTGCTTATTATTACATTGGAATAACTTTGTATCTGTGATTTTACCCTATACTTGGTGACATTCTTCTATTATTCATTGGAACATCACATGCATGTGTTTTACGGGACCGGTTTAAAATCTTTATTATTATTCATTGGAACTTCTCATGCGTGTGTTTTTTAACGGGACTGGTTAAAATCTTTATCATTCATTGGAATATCCTATCATGTGTTTTACACCGGATCCGGTTCCATCTTTATTATTCTGTTGGAACATCCCGCGGTGTGAATTTCACCGACTGGTTCCGTTATTATTATTCATTGGAATAACTGCATCATCTGGCACCGCATGCATGGTGATTTCTTTTGTTATTCCATTCTTTATTATACCCGGTTGGTTAAAACTTTGACTTCTATACTCCATGAAATTAGTAGAATATCCTTGATATTTACGTTTCATCCGAGATCTTTTCATGGAAATATTCTTCCGATCATTCTTCAATTTTACTCTACAAAGCGATATCATGTTGACAATTGGACGTTAATAATTCTGGATAAAATAATTCTTGAACTTGTTTTATTGAATTCTTATATCATTGTCATCATCCTCATGTTTATATTTTTTTAAAGTCAATACGTGGGCTGTAAAGCATGGATGGACTTGGTATGATTATGATTGAGGATTATTGATTGTAATCATGGTAGTAATGTTACAAATGATGTGGTAAAATCCTCGATTGGCCTTAGTGCATTGATGGATGATTGTTGGCATGATCATGACCATTAATGAATACACAACTATTCTCGCCCGTAGTGCGGTGAATAATTGTGGTCGTGATACTAAAGAATATCCTTGGCCATAGTGCGAGGGTGATTCGATGATGTGGATTATTTATTAAAGTCGAGTCTCAATTTATACAATGATGATGAAAAACCTTTTAAATCATAAAAGATAGTAGATTTTATTTTCTACTTGACTCTTTTAATGGATTGCATATTTCGCTGCAGTTAAACTGGTTGTCTATTGTATTTTATCAGTTTAACATTGTTGAAGACTATTGATAATTTATTCTGCATTATCTTAGTCATAATATTTCTTACTGGGCTAGTTGAGCTCACCCTTTCTTTCCTTTGTTCTCTTGAAATGAGAATATAGCCGGGACGAGTCGGAAGCAGTGATGGTCCTGAAGATAGCATTAGTAGTCCTCACTATTCTGTGAAATAGTGTGATAATAATTGTAATGAGGACTTTTTGTTTGAGTTTGTATAATATCTAGTAGACGATATTTGTATTTAAACTCACAGTTTATGTCGTATTGTACAAGACAATTATGTTAATAAGTTGTATTTAAATTCTGTACCATGTAAGTGGCGACCCAAGATGGGTGATGTATACCTAATTTTGGGGGCGTCACATTTTAAACTGCCAACGGGGTTTGGCTATACATAAATATTTTGATTAAAATTGATTATTGGTATGAGTCTAAGCTATTTGATTCAGCTAGACCAACGTTTGAAAATTGTCTCGAACCAAATTGTTTTGGTACGAAATTCGATAAAGACTGAAGTAAGAATCCCAAAATTTGGGAAAATTTTGTGCGCCCAAGGCGTATAAGAGAAACAGGGAAAAATTGTTCCAACCAGTAGTACTTAATAAGTACAGGGCATAACAGGGTAATTACCCAATGTGTCCGTAAGACATGACGGTTAGCGGATGAATTTCTGTATAACCTTTTCGAAAATGAAAGCTTATGGTCTATATGACTCCTCAGCATGATTTGAAAATTTTTACTCTTGTGAGTGATGTTTTGGGTAGCATGTGATTATGTGTAGGAAAGATGTAAGGTGTAAAGTGAATTTCGGGGATGAAATTCTTAGAAGAAGGGGTGAATGTGACAACCCGAGAATTTAGATAATTTATTAAATCCTAAAATGATGGATTAAAGGTTAAATATTAAGACCTAAACTGGAATAAGTGTATGGATTTGACATTTCTATGAAGAATTTTGATGGATTTAAAATATTTTGATGAAGACTTATAGGGTTAAGTGTATGGGTGTATACGAGTCTGTATATATGGAATATATGTGTATAGTTTGCGGATAAGGATCAAATATTGATCAGATAAGTTATAACTTTTACAAACCCTAAAGTTATGTTGAGAACATCAAGGTTAAGTTAGTAAACCCTAACAACTGGTTAGGAACCCTAACGATATGCTCAGAAACCCTAATCTCAGTTCTGGGAATCCGAAAACCTAATTCAAAATAGCAAAACCCTAAATCGGGAGCTCAAATGTTAAGTGTAAGACCCCGAATTTTGTGAATAAAGATTCAATTTTCTCGATTTTTTTTAATATTAAGGTGTGAATTTGATATAATTTTATAGTTGTGGGTAGTATTTATAAATTTTGTAAAGTATGTAAGTTGTCATAAAATATTCGATTGGTCGGGGAATATTCATTTTAACAGGGAATATTTATACAACGGCGTAATCATTGGTGGACCCCACAACGAAATTATTGTCAGAATGAGAAAAAAATAGAAATATCTTTTTATAAAAATAACGACGGAAGTTTTACCGTTAACTGTTGAACTACCCGTTAGTAAAAGTACAGTAATACGCGTGGTTACATAGTAGCACACGGTGTTGATTATTGATGCTTACGTGAGAAGTCACTCAGTTTTGTTCAATTATTGCTATAGTAATTGCTGCATATTATCTCACGTTATTTGATTCAATTATTGTCAATATTTTATATATTATTAAATCAATAATTGAGATGACAAGTTATTCATATTATTATTTGCATAATTAACAATGTCTAGAAGTTCTGTCAAGGAGAGGTTTGGTCACCTAATTGCGCGCCAATAGGGAGAAATCCTTATTGGAAAGCCCCCTCTTTCTTGGGAACGACCTGGTTGTTAATATTGCGAGTTATAATAATATTAATAAATGTTGTTAAAAATATTGAGGGGATTTTTATGAAGTATTTGATATAAATTTTGGACCCCCATTTTTCAAAATAATCGGTAGAAATTTATTTAATATAATAAAAGTGGGGCCATATGTGGGGCCCACATGTGCAGGCACGGGTTGTTATATATATATATATATATATATATATATTATTTATATATAAATTTTGTTTTATTATTATTATAATAAGTAATAAAACAGAATACTTTTTATAAAGTTATTCGTTTTATTAGATTATAAATAGAATATATTATATTTTATTTAAAAGTTTCTGTTTTATTAGAATATTTTATTGCATAGTGCTGCATAGTAAAATTAAAATTTTAAAATTTTCAGACGATTCAGTGCCCGTGACTAAAGCCCTATTGTGCGTTCAAATAGTATCATTTCCATTCTCCTATAAATAGGATGCTTAGTTAGAATTGAAAATCACACCAGAATCAGAGAATTCTTCTTCTATAATATTGAGTGTATTTCTTTTGAGTTTTAGGAAGCTTTGAGTATAGAAAATAGTGAAAGTTTTCTTCAAGAATATATCCGCTATACCAATTGAAATACTCTTCTTTTTGAGGTAAGGGGTATTATTTATTTTACATTCTGAAGAGATATTATTTTTCGTATGCGTATGAATATTATTTCCATTCAATATTCATAAGAAATTTTATTTCGTTCAATATTCGCAAGAAATATTATATTCATTTAATATTAAGTAATGAATATTATTTTCGTTTAATATGCGTAATGAATATTATTTTATTTTAATATTCATAAGGGATGTTATTTTTGTTCAATATTCGCTTGAAATAATATTTTCTTCCATATTCTGTAGTATGTAAGTAATATTATTTTGTTTCAGATTTTGAATTCTATACTCATTTGGTTAAAGTTTTGGCTTCTATACTCCATGAAATTAGTAGAATATCCTTGATATTTGCGCTTCTTCCAGTATCTTTTCATGAAAATATTATTCTGAGCATTTCTGATAAGTTTTAACTTTTTCATGCAAGAGTACTATTTACGGGGTTACTATTTCCGAAGTACTATTCACGGGGTACTATTCACTCGAGTACTATTCACCCGGGGTACTATTCATGATAAAAATTGATTCGTTTACGGTCCAAATTATTTTTGGTACAATATTATTCTTGACTTTTACTCCACAAAGCAGTATCATGTTGACAATTTAAACGTTATTAAATTCTGGATAAATTAAATTATAAATCTTTAAAATTTATCCTTGAACTTGTTTTATTGAATTATTATGCCATTGTCATCATCCTCATGCTTATATTGTTATGAAAGTCATCTTTGGCCAGTAGTGCATAGATGGACTTGGTATGATTATGATCAGGGATTATTCGGTATAATCATGACTGTAATGTTACAAATGATGTGGTAAAAGTCCTCATTGGCCCGTAGTGCATTGATGGACAGTTTTTGGTATGATTATGACCATGGATTCTCTTCGGCCAAGGGTGCAAAGATGAATTATTTTATGGCATGACCATGACCGTTGATGAAAACACGATTATCTTTGGCACATAGTGCATGGATAATTTGTAATGACCCCAAAATTCACACAATTTAATTCTCGACTTCGGTCGTTAATAATACATTCAACCTTTAATTTTACATCATTAAACGATAATACAACCATTGAAATTTGCGGAATAATTAAAATTTTTGATTACAAACTATCCTCGTACCCAAAACCTTCAACCTTTACATCTAAATATCTCAGAATCATTTTAATACTACAATAGTTTACATCGCAAAATGATATTACAATTCTATATTAATACATTATTCGGAACCTTAAACATGGTACAAATAATAATAACACAACCAAAGTGCATAAATCTTCAAGTATCACATCTGATTCATGTCTTTCAAGTAACACATAACTTTACCTTGAATCTTGAACCTGCAAAAGTGGTTATTTGCAAGGTTGAGCTCGACATCCCAGCAAAATCTAACAGTTTTTATGCATCACATAGCACATAATAACATGCTCAACATATAACATCCATGCTACAGTTCATATAACAAGTATAAAGATTGAGTCCTTACTCAATCAGCATGCTTTAATCAATCAACATAGTTATAAATTGACTTTAACATTTCATACTTTCAACATATATATAACACACCATGCTCTTTGCAATAAAGATTTAAAACAGTTAATCATCAAGTTCACATAGCATATAGGAACTGAAAGACTTGCCTGATTCGTAGTTTATGAACTACGACTTCACTACTTAACGCTTATCTGCACTTCATGTATTCCTACACATTATATAATCATGGATTCACATCCATTAGTCATATATTTCATACGCTCTTAATATAAAAACAAATATTGTTTCCTAACTTGGTTTCATTTTTACTTGAACTTAGGATAACCATGATGTGACGCCCCCAAAATTAGGTATACATCACCCATCTTGGGTCGCCACTTACATGATACAGAATTTAAATACAACTTATTAACATAAGCGTAGGTGTACTAATACGACATAAAGCTGAGTTTAAATACAAATATCGCTCTACTAGATATTATACAAACTCAAACAAAAAGTCCTCATTACAATTATTATCACACTATTTCACGAATAGTGAGGACTACTAATGCTATCTTGAGGACCATCACTCGTTTCCCGACTCGTCCCGGCTATATTCTCATTTCAAGAAGAAACGGTGAAAGAAAGGGTGAGCTCAACTAGCCCAAGAAGAAATATTATGACTAAGATAATGCAAAATAAATTATCAATAGTCTTCAACAATGTTAAACCGATAAAATACAATAGACAACCGGTTTAAGCTGCAATTGAATATGCAATCCATTAAAAGAGTCAAGTAGAAAATAAAATCTACTATCTTTTATGATTTTAAAGGTTTTTCATCCTTCATTATAGGCGAGACTCGACTTTAATAAATAATCCACATCATCGAATCACTTACCGACTACGGCCGAGGATATTCTTAAGTATCACGATCACAATTATTCACGCACTACGGCCAAGAATAGTTGTGTATTCATTAATGGTCATGATCATGCCAACAATCATCCATCAATGCACTACTACCATCGAGGATTTTTAATCACATCATTTATAACATTACTGGCCATGATTACGCGAATAATCCTCGGTCATAATCATACCAAGTCCATCCATGCTCTACGAGCCATGAGATGACTTTAAAAAAAATATAAACATGAGGATGATGACAATGATATAAGAATTCAATAAAACAAGTTCAAGAATTATTTTATCCAGAATTATTAACGCCCAAATTGTCAACATGATAATCTTGCTTTGTAGAGTAAAATTCAAGAATGATCGGAAGAATATTTCGTGAAAAGATATCTTTGGATGAAACGCAAATATCAAGGATATTCTACTAATTTCATGGAGTATAAGTCAAAGTTTTAACCATTTGGGTATAATAAAGAATGGAATAACAAAAGAAATCACCATGCATGCGGATTGCCGCATAGACAAAGTTATTCCACGAGAATAATAATAATCGGAACCGGTCGGGTGTAAAAACACATGACATGGATGTTCAACAGAATAATAAAAGCGGAACCGTGTCCGGTGTAAAACACATGCATGGATGTTCCAATGAGAATAATAAAAGAATGTCACCAAGTATAGGGTAAATGGCAGTATACGAGTTATTCAATGAGAATAAATAAGCAATGGAATAACATAAGGATTTCACCAAGTATAGGTAATTGTATGCTGGCGTATCGGAGTTATGTATAGGGTATGCCACTTTTACAAAAGTTATTCCAATGAATAATAGTGAATGGAATAATGAAGTTCTCTTCAAGAAGAAAGAATAACACCCCTTCACAGTAAAAGAACTGAATATAGAAGTAATGAAGTAGCGAATACTCTTCTTCTTTCTATAACTTTCTCTCTATAGCTTCTCTCTATAATTTTTCTCTAGAGTTTCAATGAATTCGTAAGAAAATAATGAAGGAATGAGCTTCTATTTATAGGAAAATGGAATGCATAAGTAACTAATCCATGAGCGGTCCAGATTGATTTACTTTAATCGGACGGTCCATGTTTAAAGAAAAATCTTTTAAATAAAATATAATATATTCTATTTATATAAAAACATTTTACTATGCAAACACTATGCAAAAACACTATGCAAAACACTATGCATAATAAAATATAATATATTTTATTTATAAAATAACTTTAATAAAGTATTACATTTTATATAAAAGATGTTTCGCTTTTTTATTACGTTAATAATACTGAATAAAACAAAAGCGTCATTATCGCTATAATAATTCATATTATTAATCGACAATAATGGAATCAAACTAAGTGACTTCTCACATAAGCATCAATAATCAATACCGGTATTGCTACTATGCAACCACACGTACATCGTACTTTTACTACCGAAAGTAGTTCAACATATCAACCAGTAAAACTTCCGCCGTTATTTCAATAAAATATTTTTGTCTTTTCTCAATCAAATAATAATTACATTGTGGGGTCCACCAATGATTGAGTAGTTGTCACTAATATTCCTCGCTAAACCTAATATTCCCCACCAATCGAATATAATATAACCACTTGTATACTTTTGCAAAATTTATAAATATTACCCACAACTATAACATTATATCAAATTATTCCATAATATTCAAAAATAATATTTATAGAAAATTCATCTTTATTTATAAAAACTGGGGTCTTACACATGAGATTAGTTCATTCGATTATCATATTTATCTAAACAATCTTGTTTCATATCTTGTAGTCCTTAAAGACAATATATAACCATAACTTAAGACCATGTAGTTAACAAACTGCTCTTAGTCACTCTGCAAAACGGCGCGGCCACGTTGCATTTAAGCTTGGGAGTGGCGCGGCCGCGCTACTCCCAGCCAAAACTAGGCTTGAGCTTTTCATTGCTCAGTTTAGTCCTAACCTACTATGCATTCTGATACATACTATAAACATACATCAAGTAGGTTCTGATATTTCTTCAAGTTCACATTTCAAATTATTTAGTTTTGAATTACATAGTTCTATGTTGAATTATTTACATTAACAAGGCTTAACAACTTCTTTTAACAAAGGTTCAAGGTTTATAAGCTTTTAAACCATATATTGGTACTAACAACCTTTAATACGCATGTTCACATGTATCTATCTCATTACATAGACATGGCATAGTTCATACTTTTAAAACGTGCTTAAATAACTTATGTCATGTTTGACTAGTTGAGTGCACATATCAGTCATGTTCAAAGGCATAAATAACTCTATCATGCTTGCTTATAAGGTCATAATGCAAGTAACAATGCTCATCAAAGTTAGGTTCTAAAACTTTTTAAATTTCTCTTTGAAAACACATATTATCCAAGCTATACAAGTTATCTTATACGAGGTAACTTAAGATCACATTTTATGCTCGCATGACTCCACCATATGATCACAACAAAGTCAGAACTCGAGTGACTTAAAGTTCGTCAAGGTTTGTTTTCGAAATCTTCAAGTTTCTTTTTAAAACACATACAAAGTCATGCTAAAGCTTCCCATTATGAGTAAAGTAATCTTAGCCATATGACATGTCTATTATCATGCATATTCATGTTTTATCACTTAGAATAACATATTTCATCGTTCGGAGCACTATACTTGCGTATGTGCTCGTTCGACGCCCTTCGATCACCTCTGAATACGTAGCAGTCACAAATATGACTATTTTAACCCTTCCTAAAGACCTCAAAATAAAACACATAAAGAACAATAGTTGTAGGCCTATTCGTCCTCGTTCCGGATCATCTTGAATCACCTCAATCGGAGTTTGTATGAAAACATTATGACCGTTTTACCAAAATGGGTCAAAGCAGTCACAGTCAGCACACATGGGGCATGGCCGCGCCCCTTTGGCTCACCATGCCAGTAGCGCCCCATTGCCCACTTTCAACCAATTGCAGACGCAGGCGGTCTTGCGCGGCTTAACCATACAGACACAGTTTTTGACATAACTTTCTCATTTTATGTCCGAATTAGTTGGTTTTCAATTCGTTGGACTCGTTAAACTCTTAGCTACTCATCTAGATAATAATTATAACACTTCAAACATATTAAAAAATCATTTTACGGGTTCCAATTCAGTGTTCATGCTATATTTTCATATTTTAAACACATTTAGCGAATTCAATCGCCACGACTTCGTTTCTTAACCAATTGACATAATTCAAACTACGTCGTTTTCGGTTCTTCATATACTAACATAATACAATACCAATTTATAGATTATAACCCATATTAGACATATAATTTTGTACTCTCTAAGGCCATTTTTCATACATATACACTGATATTTCTAACTTCTTCCTACAAACCAATTTTCTTGTATCTAATAATCAAATAGCACTCACATAAGATGATTGACAGATTGTAACACCATATATATATATATATATATATATATATATATATATATATATATATATATATATATTTCAATACAACATGATTTGGCCATTTACAGAGAATGGTCATGGAAACTCAAAACATCACATTAGAAGTAAAATATACCTTTAAAACCGTAGTTGTAGGCTAACAAGAGATGGTGCCCCTCCCTCAAGACCACCTTGATTCTTCCTTCTCAAAATCTCTGTGTTTTCCTCTTCTCACACTCTGTTTTCTCTCTTGGCTTTAAGTTATACGCATAAAATAAATGATATGACTTTCTCCCGCATTCATCAGTTACAACAAATAATACGTCTACGTCAGTTACAATAAGCCAAAGGCCACAAGGCCTTGTTTGGCTACACACAATTCCCCTCATTCCAATTTATTTTGATAAGATTATATTATATAGTTTTTATTTGTCACACCTGTAACTAATGTATAACTTACAATAATAATTATAATTTTTTTTATAACTCCTCTGATGATTAATAAATAATCACATATCTAATTTAATTAATAAATTAGACTTAAACATCGCTTTATTTAATTTACTTATTTTCTTTAATATTAAACTGCTCATTTAATTTAATTAATTCATTAAATTAAATCTTCAAAGAATAAATTTACCTTTGCTTTAATTTAATTATCATACACACGCCACTAAATTATTATACCACAATTTCATAAATTATTTATTTTTTCTCAATAAATAAATTTTTAAAATATTTATTTAATTCGATAAATATTTAAAATTAATTACCAATTCATTTAATTTCTTCAGTAGTTAACTTAACTATTGAACCTCACTTTCCCAATATATGAATATATATTTCTCTTCACACCAGATCGCATATTTAAAAATATATAGCATGTATATATACATACTCAAACTCAAAATATCTCATAATAAGAATTTTAATTATTAAATTTCTATTTTAATAACTTATAAAAATTCAGGTTGTCACATCCTTCCCCCCTTATAAGGATTCCGTCCTCAGAATCAACAAAACATCCCTTACTCGGTTTTCACCAAATCTCTTTTTAAAATTTATCGTTGAATATCTTCAACACATTACCTTAATATAGGTTTTATTTCATAACTTTCACTTGAACTCAATTATATTTTGAGTATTATATATTCTTTAACCCATTCATTTCCTACTCTAAGGATCATTATCATAAACACTCGAAATATTACATTCACCCATTCTTCGAAGAATTTCATCCTCGAAATTTTATTTAATAATCTTCATTCATTCAATCTATCAAAATAGATTTTTACGTTAATACTTTATTCATTCATTGGGTTCTGCAACCAATTCTTTCCACAAAAATCTTTCTACAATTATTAAACTTTTCTATTAAAAGTTTTACATTATTCTTTGATAACTCATCTCCTTCTCATTTCAAAATTTCTTTTCTCACTTATTCAATATATTCATCATTCAGTGTCGCATTTTACGACTTACTTCTTTCTAAGGAATACCATCCTTACCACATTCGCTTTTAGAATAGAAAGAATCTTCCATAATTGCTCAATAATTAGGAAGCAGTATGAATAACTCAGGAATTTTAAAAGATTCCAAATCATGCTGAGGGGTCATAAGACCTTGAACTACGTCCATGGTTATAAGTACTCTTTCAACTTAAACCTTAATAGTCATTAGACTATAGGGACTCCCGTACTTAGGGTGTTAAGCCCTTCGTAAGATGTATTGCGCACAAACACTTAAACGATATGCGTATGTCCATAGTTATAAGTAATCTTTCAACTTAAACTTTAACAGTCATAAGACTATAGGGACTCCTCGTACTTAGGGGGATCAGCCATTCGTACAATGTATTGTGCATAAACATCTAAACACCTCCGCGTAATCCCCTATAAAAGGTTTGTTCATCTTAGCTTTTCAACATCTGAATCAGCACCAAAACAATTTGGTTTGGCATAACTTTTCAAGAAACGCTTGAATTTCATGAACATCTTTCAATAATCGTCTAGCTGAATCAAATAGCATAGACTTCTACAACAATTCAGACATTAATCAAAATATATATATATATATATATATATATATATATATATTCTCATATCTTAAAGAAATCTCAAAAATCCTTTTTATGACGTTATGATACCGCACTGTATTTATAGTCCGTTTGAGGATTCTGTCATTTGGTGATGTTATCATACTACATCATACCATAGTGGGTTGACGATCCTTAGATCACATCCAATACTAAGTAATACTGCATTGATGACTCCATCATTTTTTTCATCTATGCACCAGGTTCCATGACACATTGATGATATAAAAGTACATTTTGATATATTTCAAATCATTTTTGTCTAGCCGAAGCAATTAGCATATACATACGAATAACAGTATTGTTTTTAAAACTCATTGGTTTCATCATTTGATCCAATGTTTTTCAAGAAAATAGAAGTGTAAACATCAGCACGAACTCAATAAATTTTGAAAGTCTAGCACAGCTAGTAGATTTAGAATATCCAGGTATCCATCAACTTCAATCTTTACTTCATTACTTAACTATTCTATCAATCTTCAACTTCATCAATGCACTCTATACTATAACCGTTTTCTACCCAAAATAGTTCATCAAACTTACTACACATTGGAAATCTAGGAACTTGCCACAATAATATGAGTTTAAGAACTTGTCCTAGTCAGACCATAGGCGTCCATTCGCTGAGGGGTTCAAAACATACCATATTATTATGAGTCACAAACTTACCATATTCGTTAGTTTTAAGAACCGCACCTAATCCTAATAATATCTGACTAATCTTAATAGTTTCTAACTATCAAACATACACATGAGAAAAGAATCACCTTTTCGCCAGCGCGACACCAACATTCCAATGATTATCAATGTGATAAACTGAGTGCAAGCACAAAACCCTCGCCCATACAAAGATTTGTACAACTCAGCCATCACATGAGTCCTCAATTGAAATCCCTCCTAACTCTATCTTACTCTTAACTTTCTCTTTTCTCGATACGAATTCCTCGTATCACATTATCTATAACTCCTCATGAGTTTATCTCATACTATATCATAGTACACTATCTTCATAGCATCACGTTGTAATTATTCAAACATTACAGACCATCTTTCTTTTATAACTTAAACAGATCACGTCGGGATCTTATTTTATAATCATCTCCCTTAAAATTCTTTTCTTAACTCGTGATTGTTTTGTTTTACGATCCCCTTTCTTTTCTTTTTCATCATTTACGACATTATTTGTTATCTTGGCTATTGGAGTTAGGCAACTCCATTTCTTATCTTTCTATCTCTTCAAGATTCTTCTTTGAATCTTCTTGTTTATATAACACTTCTTCCTTTAAGAATTTCTAACTTCATTTACATTGCTCAACATTTCATTCGAGTTCCACATTTTCATCATACATATCCATTTTCTATACTTGGTACACATCGAGTCTCTAGCATTTTCAATATGGTACGCTGAGTGGTTTCCCACAAACAACTAACAAACTAGGTTCCGAGTTGCTAGTTCGTATATACCTCCACTCTATGAAGGAATCGTTTAGCCTAGATACCATATATCAACTATTAAAGAGTACAATTGTACCATACTTAAATATAACTTTATAATTCTTAAATTCTTTATCATCTTCTCCTTTATTCTCTAAGGTTATAGCCTAGGGTACTCTTACCTAAGGTTTATAACCTACAACTTTGATACCAACTATAACGACCCCAAAATTCATACAATTTAATTCTCGACTTTGGTCGTTAATAATACATTCAACCTCTAATTTTACATCATTAAATGATAATACAACCATTGAAATTTGTGGAATAATTAAAATTTTCTATTACAAACTATCCTCGTACCCAAAACCTTCAACCTTTACATCTAAATAACTCAGAATCATTTTAATACTACAATAGTTTACATCGCAAAATGATATTACAATTCTACATTAATACATTATTCGGAACCTTAAACATGGTTCAAATAATAATAACACAACCAAGGTGTATAAATCTTCAAGTATCACATCTGATTCATGTCTTTCAAGTAACACATAACTTTACCTTGAATCTTGAACCTACAAAAGTGGTTATTTGCAAGGTTGAGCTTGCCAGCCCAGCAAAATCTAATAGTTTTCATGCATCACATAGCACATAATAACATGCTTAACATATAACATCCATACTACAGTTCATATAACAAGTATAAAGATTGAGTCCTTACTCAATCAACATGCTTTAATCAATCAATATAGTCATAAATTGACTTTAACATTTCATACTTTCAAGATATATATAACACATCATGCTCTTTGCAATAAAGATTTAAAATAGTTAATCATCAAGTTCACATGGCAAATAGGAACTGAAAGACTTGCCTGGTTCGTAGTTTATGAACTACGACTTAACTGCTTAACGCTTATCTGCACTTCGTGTATTCCTACACATTATATAATCATGGATTCACATCCATTAGTCATATATTTCATACGCTCTTAATATAAGAATAAATATTATTTCCTAACTTGGTTTCATTTTTACTTGAACTTAGGATAACCATGAGACTAGTTCATTCTATTATCATATTTATCTAAACAATCTTGTTTCATATCTTGTAGTCCTTAAAGACAATATATAACCATAACATAAGACCATGCAGTTAACAAACTGCTCTTGGTCACTCTCAGAATCACAAGCATGAGGCGTTGCATTTAAGTTTGGGAGTGGCGCTAGTAGTCTTACTCGGTACCAAAACTAGACTTGAGCTTTTCATTGCTCAGTTTAGTCCTAAGCTACTATGCATTCTGATACATACTATAAACATACATCAAGTAGGTTCTGATATTTCTTCAAGTTCACATTTCAAATCATTTAGTTTTGAATTACATAGTTCTATGTTGAATTATTTACATTAACAAGGCTTAACAACTTCTTTTAACAAAGGTTCAAGGTTTATAAGCTTTTAAACATTATATTGGTACTAACAACCTTTAATATGCATGTTCACATGTATCTATCTCATTTACATTGACATAGCATAGTTCATACTTTTAAAACGTGCTTAAATAACTTATGTCATGCTTGACTAGTTGAGTGCACATATTATTCATGTTCAAAGGCATAAATAACTCTATCATGCTTGCTTATAAGGTCATAATGCAAGTAACAATGCTCATCAAAGTTAGTTTCTAAAACTTTTTAAATTTCTCTTTGAAAACACATATTATCCAAGCTATACAAGTTATCTTATACGGGGTAACTTAAGATCACATTTTAGGCTCGCATGACTCCACCATATGTTCACTACAAAGTCAGAACTCAAGTGACTTAAAGTTCGTCAAGGTTTGTTTTCGAAATCTTCAAGTTTCTTTTTAAAACACATACTAAGTCATGCTAAAACATCCGATTATGAGTAAAGTAATCTTAGCAATATGACATGTCTTTTATCGTTCATATTCATGTTTTATCACTTAGAATAACATATTCCATCGTTCGGAGCACTATACTTGTGTATGTGCTCGATCGACGCCTCTTATCGCCTCTAAATACGTAACAATCACAAAGATGACTATTTTAACCCTTCCTAAAAACCTAAAAATAAAAATCTTAAAGAACAAAAGTTGTAAGTCTAATTGTCCTCGTTCCAGATTATCTTGAATCACCTCAATCGGAGTTTCTATGAAAACGTTATGACCGTTTTACCAAACAAGGTCAAAGCGATCCACAGTCGGCACATTGCAGGCTGCGGTAGCGCCTTTTCCTCACCATGCCCCGGCGTTTGCGTGCGGGCTTCGTCATAAATACGATTTTTGACATAACTTTCTCATTTTAAGTCTGAATTAGTTGGTTTTTGATTCGTTGGACTCGTTAAAGTCTCTAGAGAATAATTATAACACTTCAAACATATTAACAAATCATTTTAAGGGTTCCAATTCAGTGTTCATGCTATATTTTCATGTTTTAAACACATTTAGCGAATTCAATCGCCACGACTTCGTTTCTTAACTAATTAACATGATTCAAACTACGTCGTTTTTGTTTCTTCACATACTAACATAATTCAATACCAATTTACAGATTATAACACATATTAGACACATAATTTCGTACTTTCTAAAGCTATTTTTCATACATATACACTGATTTTTCTAACTTCTTCCTACAAACCAATTTTCTTGTATTCTAATCATCAAATAGCACTCACATAAGATGATTGACAGATTGTAACACCATATATATATATATATATATATATATATATATATATATATATTTCAATCCAACATGATTTAGCCATTTACAGAGAATGGTCATAGAAATTCAAAACATCACATTAGAAGTAAAATATACCTTTAAAACCCTAGTAGTAGTCTAGCAAGAGATGGTGACCCTCCCTTAAGACCACCGTGATTCTTCCTTCTCAAAATCTTTGTTTTTTCCTTTTCTCACACTTTGTTTTCTCTCTTGACTTTAGGTTATATGCATAAATTAAATGATATGGCTTTCTCCCACGTTCATCAGTTACAACAAATAATACGTCTGCGTCAGTTACAATAAGCCAAAGGCCACAAGGCCTTGTTTGGCTATATTATATTATATAGTTTTTATTCGTCACACTTGTAACTAATTTACATAACTTACAATAATAATTATAATAATTATAATTTTTATTATAACTCCTCTGATGATTAATAAATAATCACATATCTAATTTAATTAATAAATTCGACTTAAACATCTCTTTATTTAATTTACTTATTTTCTTTAATATTAAACAACTCATTTAATTTAATTAATTCATTAAATTAAATCTTCAAAGAATAAATTTACCTTTGCTTTAATTTAATTATCATACACACGCCAATAAATTATTATAACACAATTTCATAAATTATTTATTTTTTCTCAATAAATAAATTATTTAAAATATTTATTTAATTCAATAAATATTTAAAATTAATTACCAAATTCATTTAATTTCTTCAATAGTTAACTTAACTATTGAACCTCACTTTCCCAATATATGAATATATATTTCTCTTCACACTATATCACATATTTAAAAATATATAACATGTATATATACATACTCAAACTCAAAACATCTCGTAATAAGAATTTTTATTATTAAATTCCAATTTTAATAACTTATAAAAATTCGGATTATCACATAATTCGCAGTCGTGATACTAAAGAATATCATTGGCCCGTAGTGTAGGGATGATTCGATGAAGTGGATTATTTATTAAGCTGAGTCTCAACGATAAAATTGATGATAAATCTTTTAAATCATAGATGATAGTAGATTTTATGCTCTACTTGACTCTTTTAATGGATTGCTTATTCCGCTGCAGTTGTTAATCTAAAACTTGTTGTCTATTATATTCTATCAGTTGTTATACTGTTGAAGCCTAAGGATAATTTATTCTGTATTATCTTAGTCATAATATTTCTTACTGGGGTAGTTGAGCTCACCCTTTCTTTCATTGTTCTCTTTAGGTAATGAGAATATAGTTGGGACTTGTCGGGAAATGGAGTGACGGTCCAAATGTTTGCATTAGTAGTCCTCACTATTCTGTGAAATAGTGTGATAATAAATATATTGAGGACTTATTTTGAGTTTGAATACTGTTTAGAAGACAATATTTGAATTAAAACTCACAGCTCATGTTGTATATTTAAGTTTATATTTATATTATGTACCATGTATTTGGCGACTCGGAATGGGAGATGTATACCTATTTTGGGAGCGTCACAGTTGGTATCAAAGCTTAGGGATATGATCCTTGGCTGAGATGTGAGACAAGAACTAGGAAGAGAGAGACGGGAAATTCCTTCGCTAGTATGACCTACCTAAGTTTAATTGGTATTTAATTGGTTGGTCAGAGTATATGGATAATATGTGGTATGTCAATTAACCCTTGTTTTGTGGCAATATTTGAAAATGACATCCGAGAATGTTGAGAATAGCAATGGAGCATGTTGGGTAAAATCTAATTACGCACAACACGCAAGTATACGTGGTCAACAAGTAATACAGTGAAAGTAGAGTATCGTTCCCACGAGGAATTATTAATACAAATTACCAAATACTAACTCATAACCAAACTAATTTTATTTAAACAATCAATTTAAGATTATAAATTAAATTATTTAATTACACTAATTCTAATTACCACTAATTAAATATCAGATTATGGAGATTTAAGATCACAACTTCACTTATTGCTTCATTTAAGTTAACACACTTATCATCAATTATTTTCTATCCTGAATTGTTAATCAAGAACACTAAAGCAGATAAAACCTCATCTCGATGCATAATACCCATACTCACTTAAATCCACAATTGATAGAGTTAAGCAAGACACCCTAATTAACTAATCCAATATATCTCTATGTGAATTACAATTAAAAAGGATTTAAAGCACAAGTTCTCTATAAGATTACATATGGTGTAAAGGCATATCTCTATCCTAAACACGAATCATGAATTCCATCTATGCAGAAATCACAAACACATGCTATTATGATCAGATCTAAATCTAAACTTCATCTCTCGAGTTCATATAGATTATCACGGTAATTGATGGCCAATTAATTAAACAATTAAGTCCAAATCACAATAGACAATCCTCATAATAGAACATAATAATTGATAGCGAAACATATTAAAATAAACTACACAATAAAATCCATTGTAATCTCAAACAAAACATTAGTTCATTGAATTAAAACTAAGAATCCACACTTGAATAAACATTAAAAGACAAAACTAAGAGTAGAGTAAAGAATAAATCTATTGTCAGCAAATCTCCATCTTCCTCAAGCTTCTGCTCTTGATCTTCAATGATCTCCAAGTTGCTTCAATCTCCAAATCTCATAATAGTTAGGGTTTTGTCCTAATCTACTATAATCTAATTTAATCTAATGGAATCCATTAAAACTTCCCCTCTAATTCTTGCAATTCTCCTCCTTTTATATGCCTCTTTATATGTCTTTAAGTCCTCTTGGAAGTCCTTGAATCAATCAGCTTGAACCAATCCTTCTTGGACTCAAATTCTGACAAAATTCGCTTTTTCTACATGTACCCAAGCCCTAGCTTGCTTGTTGCCTTGCAAATAGAAAACCCCGGCTTACTATGCTGCTGTTATTGAACTCAGGACCCCAAGCCCCGGCTTGGGTATAAGCTGTTAGTTATTTTTTTGCTGCAGTGTCCTCTGGTAAAACGGCTATAACTTTTGATTCGGGATGAATTACGGGGCCTGCCAACTATAAAATTGAAGCTATCGATGAGCTCTACAACTTTCATTCTTTAAGAATTGAGAAATAACGAATGAATGAAGGTCAAAATTGGACTGGAATTGACTTCTATGTAAATGGCCACCCAAAACAGTGAAGTTCAACTTTTGTTGGTACAAAGGTCATAACTCTTGCATCCGAACTCCGATTGGAATGATTCAAGATGTTCCGGAAAGCTAAGAAGAAGCTCTACAATATAATCCAAGTTCCAAGCTAAGAACATGGGAGCCCAAACGATGTACGGATTGCTTTTCCTTGTGTTTTCATACCAATAGTAGCTCACACAGCTCCCAAATATATAATCTACAAAATAAACACAAAATGCATGAAAAGTAACAAAGAAACACGAGATTAAGAAAATAACTCAAGTAATAGATAAGTAGGTATAAAACTTATTTATCAAATACCCCCAAACTTAAACCTTTGCTTGTCCTCAAGCAAAAACAAAACAACAATGCTATGTAATGCAACTAATCTACATGCCTACGAATCCAACAGTAATAACAGAAACAAGTCTATTCACCTGGCCTTAGAGAAATCAAGTAAACATGATAATACATCATATCAAAACAAATCATTAACTTCCCAATCAATCATCAAATCTTAAAATGTTATCCCTAATATAGTGTGTGTGTGCTCAACAACAATGCTAACTAATATAAAATCACAATTAACATATAATAAGTCTCTTCGAAGGCATCATATAGTGTAAACTCAAGAAATCCAAAAACAAGCTAGATCCAACTAAAATTAAACAATTACCAATATCGAGGGTCAACACGGGATACTTATGCTTCATTTTTTATCTACGGGGGCTTTTTGCTCTTATTTCCCGTTTTATTCATTTTTTTTCTTTTGGTTTATATACACATAGCTATGCAATGTCTTATTCCCTTAGGCTTTTCAATGCTACCTTAACAAGCTTTCGACCAACGACTCCAAGACCATTAAGACCTTAGGGCGCTAGGTGTAAAGACAATCCCCTCGGGCTTACTTACTTAAGTAACAAAGGCCACAGAACTAGATAAGCACGCCACGGTGTTTATTCATTCTTTTTTTTCTTTTTTTCTTTTTTTAGCTTATATACCCCAAATATTCCCCTAAACTTAGGTTCTTGTCTAACTTTAGTCATCACTACTTATTCTTGTCATTCTTTCATTCAAACTAGCATTATCCTTTAGAGTCCCATTATGTATCAATTTAAACTCAATCAATCAACAAGTTATTTTTACTGTGCTTTCCTTATTATACCAGTTTCAAACAGAAAAAGATTCAATTCATAACAAGAAATCACATCAAAGTTCTAATAGTCGGTACTATACTTGTCTACCTAATCTCATCCTTATCATTGGCCAAAATAGACTGTAACTATCTAACAGCTGGAATCATGCAAGATGAACATAGTAACTAACTATTATTTTTGAATTTTTGATTTTTTTAACAAGAAACTGAATATAATGCTATTCAAACTATATTACTATGCAACTACTTATGCAGTTGTACTACGTGAATGCAAACATAATGAACCTAAACTAAATTAACAACATATGCAAAATAACATAACATAAACATGAAACTAAGCATGCAATAAAGAACTAAACTAAACTCCCCCAAACTTAGCAATTACAATGTCCTCATTATAAGAATATAGTGGTAAGTAGAAGAGAACTTCCCTATAATCAGCTAAGCGTGAGGTGATGGTGGCGATGGCGGCGACGATCATTTTCCTATCCATTGAACCTCCAATACCTGCAATGAAGAGAGACAACATGGATTATAACTCTTTGGAATATAACGTGATTCCTATCTACTAAATAAACTAGGAAAACATATAAATAAATAAAAAATTCCTGGGTTGCCTCCCCATCAAGACTTGATTCTGATCTTTTCACTTGACTTTATGCAGTCAACGTTATCCAATTCATCTTCGGTAATTGAGGAATCCTCCATCCATCAGTAGCAAATAATCCTTTGGGAGGTTTCCACAAGAGATGGCCATAACATCAAAGTCACCTAGCATGCTCTGACTCGGTATAATCTCCATGAAGAAGGGCAAATAACTAGGTGTTATCTCCATTGTGTTTGTGATCATATTTGGGCATGGAAGTGTGTTAAACACAATGGGCTCTTCGTCTATCTTCTCTTTCTCGTCCCACCACGGCTTCATTGTTGCACTCGCTCTTATGTCATAAAGAGCTTCCGACAACATGACTACCTAGCAGGCAAGGTTTTGTAAATCTGACTGAATTCTTGATCTTTAGTGGATAAGGCACTTGGGGAACTAACAGAATCGGTTCGTTTTCTTTGGAATTTAGATCTTCATCAACCTCTATTTCATTATCTCCAATTATCTCCACACTTTCGATATCCTGTAGCTCATCCATTCGCAGATTCGGTTCGGGTTCTCCGTCAATTTCGTCATCCATGTCATAAAGCCAAGTGTTTGGAGGAAGGTTGCTTACGGCTTTGGTTATTTGATCTATCTTATTCTGAAGATTCTGAATTGACTTCTCTTGATTAATCCTTCTCTCCTCATTTGATGCTATGATCTTGGTCAACAATTCCTCCAATCTCAAATTATCTGTCTCAGTTTTGGAATCCATGTATTGAGGACCATGAGTTGAAGTGCTGATGAGTTGTTCCATCTGGTGCTAAAAATTGTGGCTCGATATTTCTTGAGTCATCATCCTTTCCTATTGGTTTGTTATGACCTTTAATAGTAATTCCTCTAACTTTGACTTTTCTTCTTTTAATGGAGGTTGATATGAGAATTTTGGCGTGTATGTTGGATTTGGAGTAGAGTATTGATCTTGATAATTATAGTTCCATGAAGAATTCGGGTGATACCCCCAAACTTGATGATAACTAGGATCAACATAGTTGTTGAGGTAATCACCACTATATTGTACCGGTTCAAAACTGACGGTGCATTGATGACTTTGATGGTTGCCAGCACAATAGTCACATGTAACTACCATCCTTCGACTCCTTTGGGCTGCAATAACGTCCAACATCCTCAAAAGTTCTTCAATCTGTGCTGATATTGCGGAAAATGCATTAAGTCCATCAATCCCTGTTTCCCTTGCTTGGGTTATGTTTGCCATCCTTCGACTCCGTTGGGCTGCGATAACCTCCAACGTCTTCGAATTTGCCTCAATTTGTACTAACTCTACAAAAAATGTATTAAGTCCATCAATCCCTATTTCCCTTGGTTGAGTCGTGTTCGTGTATGGCCATTGAAACGCAAAGTCATCCATGGTACCTGAAAAGAGAGAAATATAGGAAGAGAATTAAAAATAAAAATAAAAATGTTTAAATTAAGACTAATTTGATTGAAATTAATATTGGTAAAAAATATTAAACTAATTCCCCAGCAACGGTGCCAAAAACTTGTTGGGTAAAATCTAATTACGCACAACACGCAAGTATACGTGGTCAACAAGTAATACACTGAAAGTAGAGTATCGTTCCCACGAGGAATTATTAATACAAATTACCAAATACTAACTATTAACCAAACTAATTTTATTTAAACAATCAATTTAAGATTATAAATTAAATTATTTAATTATACTAATTCTAATTACCACTAATTAAAAATCAAATTATGGAGATTTAAGATCACAACTTCACTTATTGCTTCATTTAAGTTAACACACTTCTCATCAATTATTTTCTATCCTGAATTGTTAATCAAGAATACTAAAGCAGATAAAACCACATCTCGATGCATAATACCCATACTCACTTAAATCCACAATTGATAGAATTAAGCAAGGCACCCTAATTAACTAATCCACTATATCTCTATGTGAATTACAATTAAAAAAGATTTAAAGCACAAGTTCTCTATAAGATTACATATGGCGTAAAGGCATATCTCTATCCTAAACATGAATCATGAATTCCATCTATGTAGAAATCATAAACACATGTTATTATGATCAGATCTAAATCCAAACTTCATCTCTCGAGTTCATATAGATTATCACGGTAATTGATGGCCAATCAATTAAACAATTAAGTCCAAATCACAATAGACAATCCTCACAATAGAACATAATAATTGATAGCGAAGCATATTAAAATAAACTACACAATAAAATCCATTGTAATCTCAAACAAAGAATTAGTTCATTGAATTAAAACTAAGAATCCACACTTGAATAAACATTAAAAGGCAAAACTAAGAGTGGAGTAAAGAATAAATCTATTGTCAACAAATCTCCATCTTCCTCAAGCTCCTGCTCTTGATCTTCAATGGTCTCCAAGTTGCTTCAATCTCCAAATCTCATAATAGTTAGGGTTTTGTCCTAATCTACTATAATCTAATTTAATCTAATGGAATCCATCAAAACTTCCCCTCTAATTCTTGCAATTCTCCTCCTTCTATATGCCTCTTTATATGTCTTTAAGTCCTCTTGGAAGTCCTTGAATCAATCAGCTTGAACCAATCCTTCTTGGACTCAAATTCTGACAAAATTCACTTTTTCTACGCATACCCAAGCCCCAGCTTGCTTGTTACCTTTCAAATAGCAAGCCCCGACTTGCTATGCTGCTGTTATTGAACTCAGGACCCCAAGCCCTGGCTTGGGTATTAGGCATAAAATGGCAAGCCCCGGTTTGGGTATAAGCTGTTAGTTATTTTTTAGTTGCAGTGTCCTTTGGTAAAATGGCCATAACTTTTGATTCGGGATGAGTTACGAGGCTTGCCACCTATCAAATCGAAGCTATCGACGAGCTCTACAACTTTTATTCTTTAAGAATGGAGAAATAACGAACGGATGAGGGTCGAAATTGGACTAGAAGTGGCTGCTATGCAAATGGCCACCCAAAACAGTGAAGTTCAACTTCCGTTGGTACAAAGGTCATAACTCTTGCATCCGAACTCCGATTGGAATGATTCAAGATGTTCTGAAAAGCTAAGAAGAAGCTCTAAAATATAATCCAAGTTCCAAGATAAGAACATGAAATGAACATGAAAGCTCAAACGATGTCCGGATTGCTTTTCCTTGAATTTTTATACCAATAGTCACTCACACAGCTCCCAAACATATAATCTACAAAATGAACACAAAATACATGAAAATTAACTAAGAAACACGAGATTAAGAAAATAACTCAAGTAATAAATACCGAATAAGTAGGTATAAAACCTACTTATCAGAGCACAAGAGACCGTTGAGTCACCACAGATCAATACCTAGGATATTGTGCAACAAGAAGACAATAATCCTCAGGTAAACAACAACACCGATCAAATAATGAACGATGGGATGTTCAAAGGCTTTGTGCAGTTCATGCAACACCAAACGAGAGAGACTCATGTTCATAATTCAGGTGGAAACAATGGCAACCCACGGTTGGTCACCGCTAAGTAGTTCAAGGAGCTGGGACCACCAGAGTTTTTGGGAAAGCCAGAACCACTTAAAACAAAGACGTGGATAAAGCAGATCACCAAGATATTTGATGTCTTAGAATGCTCAGAGGAGCAAAATGTTCCATTCACCACCTTTATATTGCTTGAAGAAGCAGATCATTGGTGGGAATCTGTAAAATGTACCCAGCCTGACGCACTCAAGATGTCTTAGGAGAAGTTCCAAGAATTGTTCAATGACAAGTACTTTCCCAAAAGTATTCGTCACATGAAGGAAGTGGAATTCATCAAGCTGGAGCAAAACAATATGACCGTGTTGCTGTACGAGGCTAAGTTTGTGGAGTTATCCCGATTTGCATCCCACTTGGTTGATAATGAGGAGCGAATGACGCGAATGTTTCTGCGAGGTTTAAAACCCGATATACTTCAATACCTCATTTCTCACAAACTTTATTTATATTCAGATGTTGTGAATAGGGCTCAGTTAGTGGAGCGCGATAATGAGTCAGCATAACCAAAAGGCAACGACCAACAACACTATAATAATCATACCGGTGGCAACGACCATCATAACAATGATAACCATCGTGGGGGAAATTATCATGCCAAAAATGGTAACCACTTTGGTGGTAATTATAGCCAAGATAATATAAATTTTAAGATGAGAAGGTTCAATAATGATGGAAAGACAACAACACCAACACCCGTTTCAAAGGAAGAAGAACGACCATCGGTCGTATGTTTCAAATGCGGACATGGGGGACACATCCGTCCAAACTGTACGCAGCAACCCAAAGCGTGTTTCAATTGCGAAAGAGAAGGTCACCTAGCTTAATTTTGTCGTGTAATGAAGTCAAGTCCAGCTGGGATAGTGATGCCAAAGGATGTCCTAGAAAAGTCAAAGTCGGTAGTTTAAGTGAGAGCGTTTGTTGAGGAACCCGAATGAAGTTATCACGGGTAAGTAATCATAAACTCTTGCAAAGTCTATACCTTATTTGATAGCAGTTCTACCCATTCTTTTATCTCTCTTACATGCGCTCAACGTTTAAATTTGACTCCAGAGAAATTAGACTTTGACTTATCAGTTGGAACTCCGTTAGGAGGAACCTTCGTTACATCCACTGTTTATAAATTTTGTTGATTCAAATCGACACTTTCACGTTACCTGTCGATCTTATCTCTTTGAAAATACTTGCCTTTGATGTGATTTTAGGAATCTATTGGTTAACTATTCATCATGCTAAAATTGAGTCTTTTCGTAAGGTTATTAGCTTTCATATTCCTTACCAACCTATTATGCGAATTTGAGCAACCAAACCACTAAAGTCAATTATTGTCATATCAAGCCATAAGTAAAGAGCCCCGAGCCTTTCGTTGGTGACTTCCTTGTGTGGAATGCACCGAAGCCAGACTATCCGTAGGGGATTCTGTGAATAACGTTGGCAAGTTGATAAATATCAATGTGACGTGCTATCCAAGTTTGGGATGAGAGTCACAGTTTTAAATGATATTTCTATTGTTAATAAATTTTCTGATGTATTCCCTGAAGATTTCTTAGCCTACCCCAGAGCGTGAAATCAAATTTTTTATTAACCCCAGTACAAAACCCATTTCTAAAACCCTTAATTATTTTTTCACCCAAAACGAACGTATTATGCGCTGAAGACTTTGGCTCGAGCTGTTGAAAGATTACGATGATACCATTAAATACCATCCTGGAAAAGCGAACATGGTAACTGACGCGTTGAGTAGACGATTGTATGTGTTTACGAGTACAAGTATACAAACCTACGTGAAAATAACGAATATACGATTAGAACCGACTATAAACGATAATGTTAAAGCTACAGACCCGGAGATGATGAATGTGAAGAAGAAGGTTCAAGAAGGCGTTATTCTAGAAGCAAGAATCGACGAAGAGAGTTGAAATCCTCGATTGAGTAGGAACTGTGGCCTATAGATTCGCTTTACCGCCAAGTATGTCGCGTGTTCATAACGTTTTTCACGTATCGATGTTATGTAAATATGTGGAAGACCCGAACCACATTATTGATTTAGAACTAGGCGAGATAGCGGAAGATTTAACGTATGAGGAAATATCTGTTAAAATCTTTGATAAGAAGGAACATATTCTACGCTCAAAGGTTATACCCCAAGAGTTAGAATCTAACGAGGTATCCTCATCCGTTCGGCATACTAGGTACGTACGTAAATTGCGAGGGCAAAATTTTATAAGTAGGGGAGATTGTAAGTCCCCGAATTTTGTGAATAAAGATTTAATTTTCTCGAATTTTTTTTAATATTAAGGTGTGAATTTGATATAATGTTATAGTTGTGGATAGTATTTATAAATTTTGCAAAGTATGCAAGTTGTCATAAAATATTCGATTGGTCGTGGAATATTCATTTTAACAGGGAATATTCGTACAACAGCGCAATCATTGGTGGACCCCACAACGGAATTATTGTCGGAATGAGAAATGACAGAAATATCTTTTTATAAAAATAACGACGGAAGTTTTACCGTTAACTGTTGAATTACCCGGTAGTAAAAGTACAGTAATACGCGTGGTTATATAGTAGCACGCAGTATTGATTATTGATGCTTACGTGAGAAGTCACTTAGTTTTGATCAATTATTGCTACAGTAATTGCTGCATAGTATCTCACGTTATTTGATTCAATTATTGTCAATATTTTATATATTATTAAATCAATAATTGAGATGACAAGTTATTCATATTATTATTTGCATAATTAACAATGTCTATAAGTTCTGTCAAGGAGAGGTTTTGTCACCTAATTGCGCGCCAATAGGGAGAAATCCTTATTGGAAAGCCCCCTCTTTCCTGGGAATGACCTAGTTGTTAATATTGCGAGTTATAATAATATTAATAAATATTTTTAAAAATATTGAGGGGATTTTTATGAAGTATTTGATGTAAATTTTGGACCCCCATTTACCCATTTTCCAAAATAATCGGTAGAAAATTATTTAATATAATAAAAGTGGGGCCATATCTGGGGGCCACATGTGGAGGAAAAGTCTTGGTGGGAGAATTTTTTTGTAGGCACGGGTTGTCATATATATATATATATAAATTTTATTTTATTATTATTATAATGAGTAATAAAACAGAAAACTTTTTATATAAAATACAATACTTTTTATAAAGTTAGTCGTTTTATTAGATTATAAATAGAATATATTATATTTTATTTAAAAGTTTCTATTTTATTAGAATATTTTATTGCATAGTGCTGCATAGTAAAATCAAAATTTTAAAATTTTCAGACGATTTAGCGCTTGTAACGATCGAGAAATTTGTTATTTAATTCAAATATTTATAGAATTAAATAAATATTTAAAATAATTCATTTATTGAGGAAAATAAATATTTTATGAATTGTCATGAATTAATTTAGTAGCTAAATTAATTAATGTTAATTGAATCGAGTAATGATAATTTTATTTGTTGGATTTAATTTAAGGAAATAATTAAATTAAATCAATTGCTTAATATTTAAGAAAATAATTAAATCAAATGAATTATTTAATTTAATGGAAATAAATAAATTAAATGAAATGATGTGTCTAATTTATTAATTAAATTAGATATATAATTATTTATTATAAGTATAATGATAACAAGAATTTTATTAGTATTTATTTAAATTAGCTAAACTAAAGTTATTTAAAGTTATTTAAATTAATCAACTACAAGTGTGATATAAAACTATATAATATAAATGTTATTAAAATAATTTAGTTGGGAGAGTTTTTGGTTAGCCAAACATGGCCTTATGGCCTTTGGCATTATTCCAACTGACGAGTCTTTTTATTTTTCTAACGTAAGAGAGCGTGGGAGTCAGTTTATAACTCTACGCATTATTTTCTAAGGCTTGTTATCATAGAAAGAAAATAGAGGAAGAGAGAATTGCAGAGGAGATTGAGAGTGAGTGCTTGAGAGATTATTCTGAGATTTGAAGAGGTAAGAGAGGTTTGCTAAACCTAGTCACCATGTTTTGCTAGCCAATAATCAAAGATTAAGGTATAACTAATTCTAATTCTCAGACTTGTGATTTTTTATTCTCTGTAAATTAGTTTTGTGGATTTGTTGTTCAAGAGTTATGTGTATGGTGTGTGTTATGTTGTAGAATCTGTTAATTATCTTGTATGCGTGTTGTATCAGTTATCAAATTCGTGAGAAACTGGTTGTAGGAAGAAAAGGAATTAGCAGTGTTTATATTCATATGTTATGGCCTTAGAAAGTATCAATTTTAGTGGTCAATTTGTGTATAAAACTCTAAATTGAAGCTTGCATATGGTAGTTCATTGAGATACAAACATAATGTAATTTGAATGGAATGATTTGGCCAAGTAACGAGTTTACAGTGATGATTTTTGGACAGACTATCAAAAATGGAGTTTTATGTGAAAAACATGATAATTGAGAAATGAAAATAGTTCTAGTTGTTGTTAAATTGTGCTAAGTGGCTGATTATGTTAGCAATCATGATATGATAGTTGTGTAATTATTTTACGTGTTGTTATCACTGTTTGGTGGGTGAATTTCGTGTTAGTTGGGCTAAAAAACCGCTTAGTCTCGTCGTCTAACAATACGAACAAGCCGTTGCATTTGTCTTGCTTGGTGCAAGTAATAAATAATGGTAGCAATTGCCTTCGGCCCCAAGCCTATGTGTGGGGCAGCTGCGCCACACCCTGAACTGAGACAGTGAGATCTGCTTGTTTGTAGGTCAGGCACATCGAACTTATGTTAGTTTAGTGTGTATGTTAACGATGTTAAAACATGATATAAACTATAATATCAGATGTCAATGTGTTGAAATGCAAAGTGTAAAGATTTGAAATAATTATTTAAATAAGTTATAAAATGAAACCAAATGAGATGTTTTCGAAAGATAGAGTTGAACGATTAAGTTATGTTGATCAATGTGTAATTTCAGAAGCGTTATGTGTGTTAACCTACATGGTTAGATGCTAAGTTAAGGTTATGACCCAAATGATGGTTTAAATCCTAAAAGCTAATATTCATATAATTGATTGTTGTTGCGATTTCAATGGTGTATGTAGGGTAATTGAAGATTATTTTACATTTGTGTAGCTTGCAAGCAAGGCATGTTTCTAAACCTCATTTCCTTACGATTGAGCAAGTTCTTAAATCTTAACTCTTTATATTGAGCAAAGCTTTCTAACTTCATTCTTTTCGTATTGAATGCAAGTCTCCATTTCTATAATATTATTGTGCAAGTTCTTAAAATTGAGCAAGCCTAATCTATCTTGAATATGTTTGTATAAGCTCTTGTGACCTGTTTCGTTACCTCGAATGAGTTTCACATTTCTGTTTCTCATTATTCAGAATTTCTAATGCTTTAATTCATTTCTTCAAATGAGATTGTCCTAACTCATTTGAATGTAGCACTTTACATGAACTCCATGTTTACCTAAATACATACTGTTGTTAATAATCTTTGATCTAAATAGTCTTGTCAGTTATAAACTCTTGTATCAAACCTTTACTGATGTAAATCGAATAGTGTTCTAAAATTCTCGAAACACTGATAAGCTTGTTCCAAACTAAACTTTCTTTAGTGCGGAAATTCTAAATCCAAACTGAGACGAATAACCCTAACATAGGGGATTTTGTACGTGTAACGTTTAGATGTTTGTGCATAATACATGGTACAAAGGGCTGATCCCCCTAAGTACGTTAAAAAGGGTCCGTATAGTCAAAATGTCTGTTAAGGTTAGGTAATAATACCTATGTACCGGGGACATAGTTCGTGGTCTTAAGACCCTCAGATAATTAAAGTTCGAACTTGTTTTCTAGTTTGATTTGTAGAACAAGTACCTTATTGTTCAGCTTTCGTTGTTCACTCTCATTTTATTATCATTGCTACGTTCTATATTAGTGAGCATTTGTTTGCTCACTTTTGTAATTAATACTGCAGCTAAAGTGGAGAAAGTTGATGAGCCGACGACTAGCAAAGGCAAGATGTCCAAATGATGAAGACTTTTTAGAATTTTATTTTAATAAATTATGTTAAAGACTTGTTTTTATATGTGATGTATTCCACAAACTTATGTAATAATTTTAAGGTTAGATTACCTGGGATTTAATTTGAGATGATGATGTAACCCTTTAATGGGAAAGATTATTGTTTAAGATTATTTAAAATTATGTCTTTATCCTTTATTGATGGATAGTTAGATGTAATAGTTTTGATAAGTGAGCACCAAATCCTGTGGGAATGTAGTACCTGGATTTGGGGGTGTCACAGGTTGGTATCAGAGCTTTAGGTTATGAACCTTAGGTGGGGAAACCTTAAGAAGTAACCTTTAAGGAAACAGAAAATATAGAGGTGTTTAACTCATACCGAGTTTTAAGGAATGGATTAAGGTATCCACTGAAGTTACATAATAAAAGACATTATGTGCTATGCGTTAATAACTTATGTGCTCACAAGTATCGAAAATGTTAAGTAAAACTTAAAATATTTTGTTGTCAGGATGTCTAACGGAGGAGGATCCAGTCTAGCTAGAGAGGTGATACCTCAGATACCTAGAGAGGATGAACCCCGGGATATTCATGTAGTACGGGAGCAGTTAATCTAGGAGGATGAGCCTGTGACCGATCTCGTGGAGGATAATTCTGAGGATGTAGAGGAGGTGGACGAGGAAGAGGATCCTGACGAGTTTCCACCAAACTCCATATCGGCCGAGATGTATGATGCTTTGTATGACCGTAACATAGAGTTACAGGACGAGGTTGAGGAGCTGAAGGAGTTGGTTGTGATGCATCATGCTTCGATGGAGCAGAAGGATGCAGAGATTTAGGAACTTGATTCGAAACTTGGAAACACGGAGTGGGACCTAGTTCATACCAAGGGTCAGCATGAAGACCTGTTGGCAGTAAACGAGAAGATGAAGACTGATATAGAGAAATTAAAAGATGATTTCAAGGAGGAATTAGCTAAGCATGCAAGAGCAGAGGATGCTTGGATGAAGGCGACTCAACGTGCAGATCGTGCTGAGGCTAAGGTCCAAGTAAAGAAAGCCAAGATGAAAGAGATGGATTATGCTTTTAATTCGGCGATTGATAGGGCTCAGGATCGAGTCTACTATTATCCACCTCAGTTTGAGAATTCGTCATGGTTCATGATGGATCATAGAATGGCATATCGTATCATGGAGGAGGAACGTCGGGAAGCCTTACGACGTCTTAATATGCCTAGATAGAATAAGATAGATTATAATATGCGGTTATTATGTGAATAAATAAATGGTGAATCCCTTATTTTGAGATAAATAAAGGGATAATATGAGTGTGTAATCCTGAAACATGTTTAGTTCATGAAAGTGGATGTTATAGCGATTATGCTATCTTTGTCATGTTTTTAAAACTTTATGAATGAATAAAATGTTAGAGTTTATTTGAAATGTTATGTGTTAAAGCTTTAATCTTGGAATGTTTAAGTTAGACTTTAAATACCCAAGAAGTTGAGTAATGAGCTAATAAACATATATTTTAACATAAAATGCCTCCTAGAAGAAGACAACAACGTTAGCAAGCACCTCCTGAGGGGTCTACCAATAATAACAATGAGACCAACGCTAATCCAGTTCAGCAGTTGGTAGCTTTATTGACGGGTGCACTTGCGAATTAACCGCAAGCTCAAGTCACGACTTTCAAGGAATTCAAAGCGGTTGGACCGCCAGAATTTCAAGGGTCTGTGAATCCAGTGGAAGCCCAAACTTGGATCATAGAAATGGAGAAAGTTTTCGACGTTGCTAGAGTTAACGAAGATCAGGAGACTGCATTCGCATTGTTCATGCTGAAGTCTGAAGCTAGCTACTGGTGCCAAGCAAACAAGGTTCATGGAGGACAAGGAGTGATAGCGTGGGATAGCTTTAAGGAGATGTTCTTTGAAATGTACTTTCCAATGAGTTCTCAGAATCAGCTGGAAGTGCAATTTCTGGAGTTGAAGCAATGAACTATGACGGTGCCGGAATATGCTGCGAAGTTTAACAAGTTGGCAAGGTTTGCCACTTATCAAGTCAATGCCGACGAGTGTAAAGCGAGAAGGTTTGAACAAGGATTGAAGCCCTGGCTTTACAGCAAGGTTTCAATGTTCCAGCTAAACACATTTGCGGCTGTAGTAGAGAAGGCAATTATCGCGGAAGGTGGAAGCGATGCCTTGACCAAGTGCAACCAAGAATAGAAGAAGAAGAAGAATGAAAATGAGAATAAGGCTGGTGGTAGTAATGTTGGAAGTAATAATCAGAAGAGGAAATGGAGCGAGAATTCGTCTGCGGGAGGACAACAAGGAAATCAACAGAAGAAAAAGTTTGAGGCTTGTGCAACTTGCGGGAAGAACCATACTGGGGTATGTTTGAAGGGAAAGCGAGTGTGTTTCAACTGTGATCAGGAGGGACACATTGTACTGAACTGTTTTAGTCCGAACAAAGGAGCATGCTTTACCTGCGGTTCGAATGATCACATGGCTCTTGATTGCCCTAAGAAGCCAGCGGGAAGTGCTAGTGGCGGAAAAGGAAACAACAACGGTAGTGGTGCATTGACTATCCTTTGGACCAAGACAACAATCAAGCCGAACTCCATCGAGGACTTTCAATATGACCAAATGCGGGATCTTTGTCTGATCTAAGGATGTGGTGTCAGGTATCATTCCGATTAATGGTATTAATGCTTATATACTATTTGATTCGGGTGCTACTTGTTCATTTATATCCGATGAATTTACTCAAAACTTAGATTTGCCTCAGGAAGAATTAGAATTTCCCTTAAGTATAGAGATTGCGAATAGGGAAGTGATTCCTATTAAATTCATATATAGGAATTGTAGAGTGGATATAAAAGGTCATGAGATGATGGTAGATTTGATACCAATTAGACTTGGTGAATTTGATGTTATACTGGGAATGGATTGGTTATTCAGTTACGGAGCAGTAATTTATTGTCAAAGAAAGTGTGTTAACCTTATGACTTTGTCAAAGGTTGTGTTCTTTGGCAGCAAGTCACCTCGACAAGCAAGTTGTCTGACGGTGATGCAAGCCAAAAGTTGTTGAGATAAGGATGTGTAGGATACTTAGCCTACATCGTCGATACACAGAAGAAGAGTGCGAAGTTAGAAGAGATACCGATCATAAGAGATTTTACAGATGTATTTCCAAATGATTTGCCGGGTCTTTCGCCGGATCGACAAATCGAGTTCGTGATTGATTTACTACCATGAACGACCCCGATATCTAAAGCACCGTATAGAATAGCCTCGGTAGAAATGAAAGAGTTGATGGTGCAATTGCAAGAATTGCTTGACAAAAAGTATATTCAGCCGAGTGTTTCGCCGTGGGGAGCACCGGTGTTGTTCGTTAAGAAGAAAGATGGATCGATGCGGCTCTACATAGATTACAGAGAGTTGAATAAGGTCGTGATTAAAAATAAGTATCCATTGCCTAGGATCGATGACCTGCTCGATCAGTTGAAGGGAGCGAGATATTTCTCGAAGATAGACTTAAGAAGTGGTTATCATCAGTTGAAGGTGAGGCCGGAGGATGTACCAAAAACAGCGTTCAGAACTTGGTATAGTCATTACGAGTTTCTGGTTATGTCTTTTGGTTTAACTAATGCACCTGCAACGTTCATGGACTTGATGAACAGGGTGTTTAAACCATTCTTAGACAAATTTGTAGTGGTATTTATTGATGATATATTGGTGTATTCCAAAATCAAGGAGGAACATGTGGAACATTTGAGATTTACGTTGGAGACGTTGAGAAAAGAGAAGTTGTACGCTAAGTTCTCAAAATGTGAATTTTGGTTGGAACGTGTACAGTTTCTCGGGCACGTTATTGATAACGAAAGAATTTTGGTAGATCCATCAAAGGTTGAAGCAGTAATAAACTTGGATCAGCCGAAGACACCGTTAGAAGTGAGGAGTTTCTTAGGATTGGCGGGTTATTACAGGCATTTTATTCAAGACTTTTCCAAGATCGCGACTCCGTTGATGAATTTAACTAGAAAAGCGGTTAAGTTTGATTGGACAGAGAAGTGTAAGGAAAGTTTTCGGGAATTGAAGAAGAGGTTGAGTTCAACACCTGTGTTGTAATTGCCTGATGATACAGGAAATTTCGTGGTGTATAGTGACACATCACATAAAGGACTAGGCTGTGTGCTTATACAGAACGACCGAGTTATTGCGTATGCATCACGTCAGTTGAAAGATTACGAGAAGGGGTATCCGACTCATGACTTAGAGTTGGCAGCAGTGGTGTTTGCCCTAAAAATTTGGAGACATTATCTTTATGGAGAGAGGTGTGAGATATATACTGACCATAAAATTCTGAACTATGTATTTACACAAAGAGATTTGAATATGAGATAAAGAAGATGGTTGAAGCTGATCAAAGATTACGATTGTGAAATTTTCTATCATCCCGGAAAGGCAAATGTTGTTGCTGATGCCTTAAGTAGAAAGGGATGGGAGAAGTTAATGATGTTAACTGCTTAGGAAAAGCTAGTGTCGGAAATGGCTAAGATGGAGCTGAAAATTAAATATCCGACAGAATCTGATGAAAAGTTATTCCAGATGGGAAATAGTTCAACGTTGGTGGATAAGGTGAAAAATGCACAACTTCAGGATGAAGACTACGAAAAGATAAAACAGAAGATATCTGAAGGTGAGGAAAATAAATTCAAAATCGATTCGGAAGGGTTACTTCGATTCGAAGAGAGAATTTGGGTTCTGCAAGTACAATAAATTAAAGAAGAAATTCTAAATAAAGCTCACAATTCAAGATATTCGATTCACCCTGGGAGTACAAAGATGTACCAGGATCTTAGACATCATTTTTTGTGGCCGAATGTGAAGAAGGATGTGGCTGAGTGTGTGGCAAAATGCTTAATGTGTCAAAAAGTCAAAGCTGAACATCAAAGGCCAAGCGGATTATTATAACCGTTGGAGATACCAGAATGGAAATGGGAGCATATCACAATGGATTTTATGGTAGGCCTTCCAACGACTCAGTAAAGTTACGATGCCATTTGGGTGATTGTTGATCGACTAACGAAGTCAGTACACTTTTTGCCAATTAAGATTCGGTTTACACTAGATCAGTTAGCAAAGCTGTACGTGAAAGAGATTGTGTCAAGACACGGTGTACCTGTGTCCATTTTATCAGACTGAGATTCACGTTTCATATCTAGTTTCTGAAAACGGTTACAAGAATGTTTGGGAACACAACTGAGAATGAGCACGGTGTACCATCCTCAGACCGATGGACAAAGTGAGAGAACCATCCAAAGACTAGAGGATATGCTCAAAGCATGTATCATGGATTTCAAGGGAAATTGGGATGACCATATGCCATTGGTGGAATTTGCTTATAATAATAGTTATCATGCAAGTATTGGCATGCCGCCTTACGAAGCGTTATACAGCAGGAAGTGCATAACTCCATTATGTTGGGACAAGGTAGGTGAACGTCAGCTATTGGGTCCAGAATTGGTGCAACAGACTGTCAAAATAATCAAGGTTATTCAAGCAAGATTGATCGCAGCACAAGATAGACAGAAGAAATATGCCGATCAACATCGACAGAATCGAGAATTCGATGTCGGTAGTTATGTTTTCTTGAAAGTGTCTCCCTAGAAGGGGAAAATTCGATTTGGCAAGAAAGGGAAATTGAACCCTAGATTTATAGGACCTTTTGAAGTGCTTCGTCGAGTTGGCGAAGTGGCATACGAGGTAGACTGAGGCCATATAAGCCTGATTATAAGCATGTTATAGAATATGAGCCCTTACAATTTGAGAAAGATTTGTCCTATGAAGAAGTCCCTATTCAAATTGTTGACAGAAAAGAGCAAGTACTGAGGAATAAGGTTATACCTTCTGTTAAGGTAATTTGGAGGAACCACAATGCTAAAGAAGCTACGTGGGAACTTGAAAGATTTATGATGAAAAATTATACTCAATTGTTTGCTTGATTTTATATAGCGATTCTAGGGACAAAATCTTGTTAAGGAGGGAAGAATATAATGAATAATTTTTTTTTTTGAGTTGTGATTCTAGGGACAGAATCCTTTTAAGGAGGGAAGGATGTAACGATCGAGAAATTTATAATTTAATTCAAATATTTATATAATTAAATAAATATTTAAAATAATTCATTTATTGAGGAAAATAAATATTTTATGAATTATCATGAATTAATTTAGTAGCTAAATTAATTAATGTTAATTGAATCGAGTAACGATAATTCTATTTGTTGGATTTAATTTAAGGAAATAATTAAATTAAATCAATTGCTTAATATTTAAGAAAATAATTAAATTAAATGAATTATTTTATTTAATTGAAATAAATAAATTAAATAAAGTGATGTGTCTAATTTATTAATTAAATTAGATATATAATTATGTATTATAAGTATAACGATAATTAGAATTTTATTAGTATTTATTTAAATTAGCTAAACTAAAGTTATTTAAAGTTATTTAAATTAATCAACTACAAGTGTGACATAAAATTATATAATATAAATGTTATTAAAATAATTTAGTTGGGAAAGTTTTTGGTTAGCCAAACATGGCCTTATAGCCTTTGGCATTATTCCAACTGACGAGTCTTTCTATTTTTCTAACGTAAGAGAGTGTGGGAGTCAGTTTATAACTCTACGCATTGTTTTCTAAGGCTTGTTAGCATAGAAAGAAAATAGAGGAAGAGAGAATTGCAGAGGAGATTGAGAGTGAGAGCTTGAGAGATTATTCTGAGATTTCAAGAGAAAGGAGGGGATTGCTAAACCTAGTCACCATCTTTTGCTAGCCAATAATCAAAGATTAAGGTATAACTAATTCTAATTCTCAGACTTGTGATTTTCTATTCTCTTTAAATTGGTTTTGTGGGTTTGTTATTCAAGCGTTATGTGTATGGTGTGTGTTATGTTGTAGAATCTGTTAATTATCTTGTATGCGTGTTGTATCAGTTATCAAATTCGTGAGAAACTGGTTATAGGAAGAAAATGAATTAGCAGTGTTTATATTCATATGTTATGGCCTTAGAAAGTATCAATTTTAGTGGTCAATTTGTGTACAAAACTCTAAATTGAAGCTTGCATATGGTAGTTCATTAAGATACGAACATAATATAATTTGAATGGAATGATTTGGCCAAGTAACGAGTTTACAATGATGATTTTTGGACAGACTATCAAAAATGGAGTTTTATGTGAAAAACATGATAATTGAGAAATTAAAATAGTTTTAGTTGTTGTTAAATTATGCTAAGTGGCTGATTATGTTAGCAATCATGATATGATAATTGTATAATTATTTTACGTGTTGTTATCACTGTTTGGTGGGTGAATTTCATGTTAGTTGGGCTAAAAACGGCTACTGTTCACTTCCATCTCTGCGTCTGTCGTTCGAACAACAAGTAAGCAAATTTGGCCGATCCCAACTGCCTATGTGTGTGGCAGCATTGCCACACCTGAACTCGAGACGATGAGAGTGCTGCTATTTGCGGAGTTAAGCATATCGAATTTGTGTTAGTTTAGTGTGTATGTTAACGATGTTAAAACATGATATAAACTATAATATTAGATGTCAATATGTTGAAATGCAAAGTGTAAAGATTTGAAATAATTATTTAAATAAGTTATAAAATGAAACCAAATGAGATGTTTTCGAAAGATAGAGTTGAACGATTAAGTTATGTTGATCAATGTGTAATTTCAGAAGTGTTAAGTGTGTTAACCTACATGGTTAGATGCTAAGTTAAGGTTATGACCCAAATGATGGTTTAAATCTTAAAAGCTAATATTCATATAATTGATTGTTGTTGCGATTTTAATGGTGTATGTAGGGTAATTGAAGATTATTTTACATTTGCGTAGCTTGCAAGCAAGGCAAGTTTCTAAACCTTATCTCCTTACGATTGAGCAAGTTCTTAAATCTTAACTCTTTACATTGAGCAAAGCTTTCTAACTTCATTCTTTTCGTATTGAATGAAAGTCTCCATTTCTATAATATTATTGTGCAAGTTCTTAAAATTGAGCAAGCCTAATCTATCTTGAATATGTTTGTATAAGCTCTTGTGACCTGTTTCGTTACCTCGAATGAGTTTCACATTTCTGTTTCTCATTATTCAGAATTTCTAATGCTTTAATTCATTTCTTCAAATGAGATTGTCCTAACTCATTTGAATGTAGTACTTTGCATGAATTCCATGTTTACCTAAATACATACTGTTGTTATTAATCTTTGATCTAAATAGTTTTGTCAGTTATAAACTCTTGTATCAAACCTTTACTGATGTAAATCGAATAGTGTTCTACAATTCTAAAAACACTGATAAGCTAGTTCCAAACTAAACTTTCTTTAGTACGGAAATTCTAAATCCAAACTAAGACGAACAACCCTAACATAGGGGATTTTGTACTTGTAACGTTTAGATGTTTGTGCACAATACATGGTACAAATGGCTGATCCGCCTAAGTACGTTAAGAAGGGTCCGTATAGTCTAAATGACTGTTAAGGTTGGGTAATAATACCTAAGTACCGGGGACATAGTTCGTGGTCTTAAGACCATCAGATAATTAAAGTTTGAACTTGTTTCTACTTTGATTTGTAGAACAAGTTCCTAATTGTTCATCTTTCGTTGTTCACTCTCATGTTATTATCATTGCTACGTTCTATATTAGTGAGCATTTGTTTGCTCACTCTTGCAATTAACACTGCAGCTAAATTGGAGAAAGTTGATGAGTCGTCGACTAGCACAGGCAAGGGCAAGATGTCCAAATGATGAAGACTTTTGAGAATTTTATTTTAATAAATTATGTTAAAGACTTGTTTTTATATGTGATGTATTCCACAAACTTATGTAATAATTTTAAGGTTAGATTACCTGGGATTTAATTTGAGATGTTGATGTAACCCTTTAATGGGAAAGATTATTATTTAAGATTATTTAAAATTATGTCTTTATCCTTTATTGATGGGTAGTTAGATGTAATTGTTTTGATAAGTGAGCACTAAATCCTATGGGAATGAAGTACCTGGATTTGGGGGTGTCACATCGCCCGTGACTCTTTCCCTACTGTGCGTCCAAATAGTATCCTTTCTATTCTTCTATAAATAGGATGCTTAGTTAGAATTGAAAATCACACCAGAATTAGAGAATTCTTCTTCTATAATATTGAGTGTATATCTTTCGAGTTTTAGGAAGCTTTGAGTATAGAAAATAGTGAAAGTTTTCTTCAAGAATATATCCGCTATACCAGTTGGAATACTCTTCTTTTTGAGGTAAGGGGTATTATTTATTTCACGTTCCGAAGAGATATTATTTTTCGTATTCGTATGAATATTATTTTCGTTCAATATTCATAAGAAATTTTATTTCGTTCAACATTCGCAAGAAATATTATATTCGTTTAATATTCGTAATGAATATTATTTTTGTTTAATATTCGTAAGGGATGTTATTTTTGTTCAATATTTGCTTGAAATAATATTTTCTTCCATACTCTATAGTATGTAAGTAATACTATTTCGTTTCAGATTTCGAATTCTATACTCATTTGGTTAAAGTTTTGGCTTATATACTCCATGAAATTAGTAAAATATCCTTAATATTTGCGCTTCATCCAGTATCTTTTCATAAAAATATTATTCTGAGCATTTTTGATAAGTTTTAACTTTTTCATGCCAGAGTACTATTCACGGGGTACTATTCACTCGAGTACTATTCACCCGGGGTATTATTCATGATAAAAATTGATTCGTTTATGGTCCAAATTATTTTTGGTACAATATTATTCTTGAATTTTACTCCACAAAGCAGTATCATGTTGACAATTTGAACATTATTGAATTCAGGATAAATTAAATTATAAATCTTGAAAATTTATCCTTGAACTTGTTTTATTGAATTATTATACCATTGTCATCATCCTCATGCTTATATTGTTATGAAAGTCATCTTTGGCCCGTAGTGCATAGATGGACTTGGTATGATTATGACCAGGGCTTATTCGGTATAATCATGACCGTAATGTTACAAATGATGTGGTAAAAGTCCTCATTTTCCCGTAGTGCATTGATGGACAGTTTTTGGTCTGATTATGACCATGGATTCTCTTCGGCCAAGGGTGCAAAGATGAATTGTTTTATGGCATGATCATGACCGTTGATGAAAACACGATTATCTTTGGCCCGTAGGCATGGATAATTCGTGGTCGTGATACTAAAGAATATCCTTGGCACGTAGTGCAGGGATTATTCGATGATGTGGATTATTTATTAAGCTGAGTCTCAACGATAAAACTGATGATAAATCTTTTAAATCATAGAAGATAGTAGATTTTATGCTCTGCTTGACTCTTCTAATGGATTGCTTATTTCCCTGCAGTTGCTGATCTAAAACTTGTTGTCTTTTATATTCTATCAGTTGTTATACTGTTGAAGGCTAAGGATAATTTATTCTGCATTATCTTAGTCATAATATTTCTTACTGGGCTAGTTGAGCTCACCCTTTCTTTCATTGTTCTCTTCAGGTAATGAGAATATAACTGGGACTAGTCGGGGAACGGAGTAACAGTCCAAATGTTTGCATTAGTAGTCCTCACTATTCTGTGAAATAGTGTGATAATAAATGTATTGAGGACTTATTTTGAGTTTGAATACTATCTAGAAGACAATATTTGTATTAAAACTCACAGCTCATGTTGTATATTTAAGTTTGTATTTATATTCTATACCATGTATTTGGCGACTCAGAATGGGTGATGTATACCTATTTTGGGGGCATCACATTAAGTATAAATACGTAAGTGTTAAAAGATGTGGGATATATATGAAATGTCCAAAATACCCTTAGTAGTGTGAAATGACCAAAATACCCTTTTACTTAAAACTTAAGTAAAAGATATTATCAAATCTTGTGAGTTTTCACTCAAGCTTATCCCATGTGTGTAAAAATCCTACCAAATCTGATATTTTGTGCCACCTACACAATCCTTATTCATTGAATCAAAAATTTGGGAGATTAAAAGTAAGAAATTAACTTACTTTACTTTTCATATGAATCAAGCCTATTCTCTCTCTAACTTTTCGAAATTTAGAGTGAAAGGGAGGGAGAAGTTAAGACAATATCACCTCTTAGCTTAACAAGATCAGAAACAAATGATCAGATTCAAGATCAAAGCTTAAAAAGGTATAAAACCCTAAACTTGTAAAATCTTTGTGATTTGATGTTAATGTTATGTTTAGATGTTTAGAGTTGTGTTTAAGGATGTTATATAGTGATCTAAGATGTTACATGTAGGATCCATAACATCTAGATGCAAGAAAATCAAAATTTCAAAACTGACCAAGAACCCTAAAAATATGACCTGCCAACCATATGTCAGGGCTCATAGATCTGTGTGTGTTAATTGTTAGGTGTGTTTGATGTTATAAATTTGTTCTATTCAATGAGGAGAGTAGACTGGAAGTGGAATTAAGTCCATACCATGTCTAGATCTCAAGATATAAATGGTCAAACCTAGTTGACCTACCATGGAAAACTATTTCTTGAAAACCCAGAAATTTTCCAGATTGTCTGACAACGTTTTGCAGGCCTTAGATCTTACTGTGTTTAATGTTTTTGGTTATGTTGTTGTTTGGGACTTGTAGTCTGACATATGGACTACACATCCATACCATTAGATTACCCAGATCATGATCAGGATTGAAATTAATCATGGTCAAACATAGGTTGACCAACTGCTTAAAGAACAAATCTGGGAAACCCAGATTTCTTCAAGAGCAGATTTTTGACAAGGTTTGACTGTCTCGAATATTGAGTTTGTGTTGTTGTTAGACTGATGTAATGTTATAGAATTGATCCTTGACATGTATACTACAAGATTGAACTCTTATATCACACAGAGTGGACCAAGAATGCAAACTATAAAGATCCAAAGTAGCACCCATGAATTGTTCTTCATTTTTGGGAAACCCAAAAATGAAGAACAGCCTCTGACAAGATCTTTGTAATCTCTCTGATATATTGTTGTATGGCTATGAAACCAGTTGGTGGTTGTAGTATTACATAAATACTACATGTATAACACCTTAGCTGCCCAGAAAACATAAAAAACCAAGGATCTAGCATTGGTCAAACCTATCGACCTGTTAATAGACTTTGCATGTTCATGAACAATCAAGAACAACTATTGCGACAGTTTTGACACTATAGTCACCCTTAGTGACAATTTATTTTTGATATTAATTATTTTTATTAAATAATTAGTATTAAATGATTTTTAATTATGAAAAATTCATAATAAATTTTGAAAAATTATTTTAAAGCCTAAAAATGGGTTTTTAATAATTTTGAGTATATTTCATTAATATTTTAATATTTTTAAATATTAATGGTATTTAATTTATTTAATTATTATATTAAATAAATTACTTAAAATGATTTTAATACTTAAAAATCATTTGAAATTATATTATGGTGTTAGTAAATATTTTAAGTTATTTTGAATGACTTTTAATATTTTGTGATGAATTTTATTAATAATTTAATATTAATGATAATTGATTTATTTAATAAATATATTAGATAAATTGTGAAAATTAGTTTTAATGATTTAAAATTATATAAAAATGATTTAAGGATTATAAAAATATTTTAAGTTATAAAATATAACTTTTGATATTTTGTCATAAAAAATTAATATTTTAATATTAATAGCGATGTTATTTGATAATGGATTTAAAGGTTTAAAAATCATATAAATTAGATTTTAAGGTATTAAAAATACTTTGAGATATTATAAATAATTTATAATATTATGTTATGTATTTCATTAATATTTGATATTAAATAAATATTAATGATAATGAAATATTGCGGTATTTAAATCATATAAATATGATATTTGTGACGCCCCCAAAATAGGTATACATCACCTATTCTGAGTCACCAAATACATGGTACAGAATACAAATACAACTTAATTATACAACAGTCATATAAAATACGACATAACATAATCTAAGAGTTTTAATAAGAATATTATCATCTAGACAATATCCACACTCAATGGAGTCCTCATTACATTTGTTATCACACTATTTAACAAAATAGTGAGGACTACTAATGCTATCATCTGGACCGTTAGTCCGTTCCCCGACTATTCTCGGCTACGTTCTCATTTCCTGAAGAGAACAGTGAAAGAAAGGGTGAGCTCAACTAGCTCAGTAAGAAATATTATGACTAAGATAATGTAGAATAAATTATCGTTAGCTTTCAACAGTGTTAAACTGATACAATATAACAAACATTAAGTTTAACTATAGCGGAACAAGAAATCCATTAAAAGAGTCAAGTAGAGAATAAAATCTACTATCTTTTATGATTTAAAAGGTTTTTCATCACTTTTATCATTTGGGACTCAAATTTTAATAAATAATTCACATCATCCCCACTGACTACTACCAAAGATATTTATTAGTATCACAACCACAAATTATCCATGCACTACGGGCCAAGGATATTCGTGTATTCATCAATGGTCATGATCATGCCAACAACTGTCTATCAAAACATTACGGGCCAATGAGGACTTTTACCACATCATTTGTAACATTACGATCATGATTATATACCGATTAATCCCTGGTCATAATCATACCAAGTCCATCTATGCACTACAGGCCACATATGACTTTCAACATAATATAAACATGAGGATGATGACAATGATATAAAAATTCAATAAAACAAGTTCAAGAATTAATTTATCCAGAACTAATAACGTCCAAATTGTCAACATGATACTTCTTTGTAGAGTAAAATTCAAGAATGCTCGTAAGAATATTTCCATGAAAAGATCTTTGGATGAAGCGCAAATATCAAGGATATTCCACTAATTTCATGGAGTATATAAGTCAAAACTTTAACCAATTTGAGTATAATAAAGAATGGAATAACAAAAGAAATCACCGGGCATGCGATAGAATCGCACAGACATGAGTTATTCCAACGAGAATAATAAATAACGGAACGGTCGGTCGAAATTAAATTGCAAGCGGGATATTCTAATGTAATAATAAAGAATGGAATAACAACAAAAATCACCATGCATGGGATAGACCGCACAGACAGGTTATTCCAACAGAATAATAATTAATGGAACCAGGTCAGGCGTAATACGCACTGATAGGATATTCCAACAGAATAATAAATAACGGAATCAGGTCATGCGTAAACGCATAGATAGGATGTTCCAACAGAATAATAAAGAATGGAATAATAGAAGAATTTCACCATGTATGCGGCACTTCGCATAGACAGGTTATTCCAACATAATGATAAAGAATGGAATAACAAAAGAATTTAACCAAGTATAGGGTAGCCCGCGTATACAGGTTATTCCAACAAAATAATAAATAATAGAATAACAGAAGTTCTCTTCATGAATACGAAAGAAATAATACCCCTTATCTTAGAAGAAACTAGATATAGGAGTAGTGAAGTAGCAGGATACTTTTCTTCTTTCTCTCTATAGTTTCTCTCTCTAGAGTTTCAGTGAATTCGTAAGAAATAATGAAGGAATGAGCTTCTATTTATAGGAGAATGGACTGAATAGTAACTAATTCATGAACGGTCCAGATTGATTTACTATGTAGTATAAATAAAATATTCTAATAAAACAAAATCTTTTAAATATAATATAATATATTCTATTTATAATCTAATAAAATGAATAAGTTTATAAAAGTATTCTGTTTTATATAAAAAAAATTTACTATGCAAAACACTATGCAGTAATTGTGTGAAAATACTATGCATAACAAAATATAATATATTCTAATTATTGTCTAATAAAACAAATAACTTTATAAAAGTATTCTATTTTATATAAAAAGATTTTACTATGCAAAATACTATGCATAATAAAATATAATATATTCTAATTATTGTACAATAAAACAAATAACTTTATAAAAGTATTTTTGTTTTATATAAAAGCTTTTACATTTTATTACATTAATAATACTAATAAAACAAAATTTTTATATATATTAAATATATATATAAACTTCCCTGACTTCATAAAAAGGCACCTCAATATATTTAACAATATTTATCAACATTATTATAATTCACAATATTAATCGACCAGGTCGTTCCCAGGAAAGAGGGGGCTTTCCAATAAGGATTTCTCCCTATTGGCGCGCAATTAGGTGACCAAACCTCTCCTTCACAGAACTTCTAGACATCATTAATATTGCAAATAATAATATTAATAACTCTGTCATCTCAATTATTGGTTTAATAATATATAAAATATCGACAATAATTGAATCAAATAACGTGAGATACTATGCAACAATTACTGAAGCAATAATTGAACAAAACTGAGTGACTTCTCACGTAAGCATCAATAATCAATACCGTGTGCTACTATGCAACCACGCGTATTACTGTTCTTTTACTACCGAGTAGTTCAACAGTTTTAATGGTAAAACTTCCGTCGTTATTTTCATAAAAATATTTTTATCGTTTTCTCAATCCGACAATAATTCCATTGTGGGGTCCACCAATGATTGTGTCGTCGTACGAATATTCCCTGTTAAAACGAATATTCCCCGACCAATCGAATATTATATAACAACTTGCATACTTTGCAATTTTTTGCCATGTGGTCCATTGACCCACAGACAAAACATCCCTGGTTCTTCTTAGGGTTAGGACAGTTGGGTGACAAATGCCCCTCCTGCCCACAGTTGTAGCATACTACTTTCCCCTTTAAACAGATTCCCATGTGAGGCTTTCCGCATGTCTTACATGCTTCCGTCCTTCGTTTTGGATCTCCCTGCTTTACCCCGGTATTTCCAGGGTTAAAACTCTTTCTCTTTGGCAAGTTGCCGCTTTCGCTGGCAACTTCAGCCTTACTACCTCCCTCTAACTTGCTCTTGATCTTTTGTTCTTTGTGGTACTGAGACAATGCCTCACTATCACCTTCAGCTATTATCGCCTTTTCCAGAATGGTCCCGTAGGAAGCACTCTGAAAAACTGATATCCTACTATAGAGCCAGGGTTTTAAGCCCTGCTCAAACTTGCGCGCCTTTCTCTCCTCTGTATCCACCTGGTGTGGAGCAAATCTCGCCAATTAGTTAAACTTGGCGGCATACTGGGGAACTGTCATATCCCCCTGCTTAAGTTCTAGGAACTTAATTTCCATCCTACCATGCATGCTAGTAGGGAAATAGTTCTCAAAGAAAACCTTCTTAAACTGTTCCCACATAACAGCCTCTGTCCTAGCCTCACCCTGGTGAGCCTCCCACCAGTAGTTGGCTTCCCCCTTCATCATGTAAGTCGCAAAAGAAGTCTTTTGCGCCTCACCTACGTTTGTTATCACAAACGCCTTTTCAATCTCTCTAACCCATGTCTGGGCTTCTAGTGGGTCCATCGTTCCTCGAAACTCGGGAGGACCCACACTTTTAAAGTCCTTAAAGGTAGTTGTTCTTGCTACCCCAGGAGCTACAAGAATCCCACCCCCCACTTGGTTAAATGCAGTCGTTGATAAATTAAAAAACTCTTGCATAGGGTTATTAGGACCCCCCCTGATTCTCATTGTGAGACTCGGCCTCTTGGTTTCATTGTCTCCTTTTTGGCGGCATAATTCTGATTAAATAAATAAAGCTTCATTATTATCTATTTAACTACTCGGTTATCATTCTCAATCAACAACAACGATTCATACCACAACAAGCACATTTAATAAAAACATCATTATATAAATATTCTTTCATAGTCAAAACTATTTACATCATGTTCCCTTAGCCAAAAGTAATTACATACTATCCCGCGATTGCCTTCTACAAAAATTGGGATTTACAAAAAGACTACCCTTAAATTATACAAAAGAGGGTTTTACGTCCCTACTACGTATAAAAAGATCTAATGATCTATTAACACTGTCGAACAGAATTCTCATATTTCTAATTTGCCAGAATCGACACTATATCTCGACTTATGGTATGCCGAGTCTGTCCTGACTTAATAGAATAACAAGCAATTTTCAGCTTGAAATCCTCATGAGGAAGAATTTGGGTCTCATAACTTAAGATATTCAATTCACCCAGGGAGTACGAAGATGTATCAGGATTTACGACATCATTTCTGGTGGTCGAATATGATACGAGATGTTACATAATGTGTTATGAAATGCTTAACATATCAAAGAGTCAAGGCTAAGCATCAAAGACCAAGCGGATTACTTCAACAGTTGGAAATACAGGAATGGAAGTGGGAACATATCACAATAGATTTTGTGGTAGGTCTTCTGATTACTCAGAAAGGTTATGATATAATTTGGGTGATAGTAGACAGGCTAACAAAATCGTCACACTTTTTGCCAATAAAGATTAGATTTAATCTTGATCAGTTGGCAAAGTTATACGTCAAGGAGATCATTTCAAGACATGGAGTTTCATTATCAATTGTGTCAGATAGAGATCTGCGATTCATGTCAAACTTCTGGAAGAGACTACAAGAATGCATGGGAACACAGTTGAGAATGAGTATGGCATACCATCTGTTGCCTCTTTTCCAGTTATGACAAAAGAGCTCAAACTCATGCAAGCATACATGTGTCAACAAGTAATACAGAGTAAGTAAAGTATCGATCCCACATAGAAAGTTGTTCAATTTAAACTACTATTCATCAATCAAATCACTATTTCTATATGCTTAAACTAAAGATCAAAAGTGTGAATTATTCTATCTGCAAATAAGAACTAAAATGAGAATAAGAATGGAATAAATCAAATCTGGAATTAATGGGATCCTAACTTCATTTAATATTTCATCTAGTTACCACTACCATGCAAGAATTGTTCACATATCACAAGAAAATAGTCAAGGGCACTAATAGAGTCATAGCCATTTTTCAATGCACTAGGACCTACTTACACAACATCCATAGATGATAGACTCTATGTAATCAACAATATAACCAAAATCACTATATGTCTATGTGAATTGTAATCATACTAAATTTAAGCACAAGCCCTTATTTTAACTCATACGGTGAATAAGTATATGTCTATCTCATTCATGAAATCACATAAGTTATATATACAATGACCCCTATATACGTATGCTATTATGACTACATTCCTTACTCGCATGTTCATTGTCAATTCCATACAAGTACTGAAACGAATGGTGATCAAGCATTCATACATGTAAAACAACCATAATAGAATTCCCATATGATATATAAAACAGACCTAGCAATCAAGCATGCAACCAAACTACATATTAAAATCCGTTAGAATCCCATAATGGAGTTTAGTTCAGAACTGAACCAAAAGCCATTATGGGATCAAAGTTAAACATGATTATGAAGCAATCAATTGAAAGATGAAAGATAGAACTATCAAACCCAATTTTAGATTGTAAACTAATATCAACGTTCAAATCCTCATATAAATCCAGAGAAAAATATTATAAATCCACAATAATGGAGAATCCCAAGAAGAATTAGAGAAGATGGAGTTTAGGCTTCGTTCTTCGTTGGAATCTCTCTCACGTGTAACCCCTAGTTACTACGATGAAAATACGTCAAAAATTGTCCAAGTCTCTCTCTGACACCAGTCAGATATCGTTTAAAATAAATTACAACCATTTTAATTAAAAATTAAAATAAAATAAATAATCGACTTGACATCGCGCACGCTTAGCGCCTCCGATATATGTTCTCGCGGCGGCGCGAGACTTGCGATATGTATGCTCGTCTCAATGAGAGGTGCTTGCATGGTGTAGTAGCTCTCAAGGTTATATATCATGCGACTTGCATTCTTCAAATTCTAGTTCTCAATTACGATTCATTACATTGCGATTCTATGCTATTATTGCTAATACTACTTGTTCATTCTTTTCCTTCTTTCCTTCCTTATTAGTCCCTCCGCTTCACTACATCCTCATGTCGTGCATCCGTTAGCCTCAAACCATGCGTCCAATCGCCTCTTGCCATCCAACACCACCAAATTAGGCCATTTCCTGAAATTTTTTACCAAAAGGAGTTTTAAGTACATGCAATACAAAATAACATGAAATGTAACTAAAATAGACTGAAATGTACTTGAGATGGGCATAATTCGCGTAAATTGATATCCAATAAGTAGGTATAAAACCCACTTATCAAATACCCCCAAACTTGAACTATTGCTTGCCCTCAAGCAATGCATGCTAAATAACAAAGAAAAAAAATGCAAAAGTACTACTATGCAGCTAAACTACTACGCAAACTAGTCTCACATCATTCCAACTTAAACAGAATTTAAGCCCAAAATGCCTCATCGAATTATCCAGATTCAGGAATATAAGTTCAAACTAAACGATGGTCATAACATCATACACTTAGATAATTCATACATGCTATAGAGATGCTGTGTGTGTTTGTAGTGTTCACCAAAACTTGATTCAAGCAAAGAATATATATACTAACATGCTCGGAGCAGAAAATTATAGCTTAAATTGAGAATCATGTATACTTATACAACGCAAACTGTTTCACATATCCAAACAAACTAAAGTTCAACAATGGGCTTAATTGCTTTATTGCTACTCACGAGGGCGATTTTTGCTCTTTTCTGCGGTGTTTATTGTTATTTTCTTTTCTTTTTCCCTTTTTTTTTTTTTATATACATGACTGTGCAATGTCTTATTCCATTAGGCAACACTGCTACCCTTTAGCGAGCTTTCAACCAACGACTCCCAGACCATGAAAGACCTTAGGGCACTAGGTGTAGAGACAATCCCCTCGGACATACTTACTCAAGTAGCCAGGGCCCCAAAATAAGACTAGCCACGTTATTGCTATTCATTTTTTGTATATACATAACATACCCATGTTTTCCTAAAGTTTGAATGTCAATGTTTGTCAAGTCTACATGCATGTTCCACATATTTCTCTTTTTAAAACTACATTTTCTAACAAGCAATGCAACACATAACTCTTATGCCTACAAGTGATTGTGAACACATCTGTGCAAACAGAAAGCATTTAAAGAGCAACATGAATTCCATCGTGTAAAACATTATAACTACGTTTATGTTATCCAATATACTCTAAAATCCTTCATAATTCACCATCATCATTGGCTAGGTAAGAATTTCTATAACGCAAGAATTTTGTGTGACATGCAAATTAACTAAAACAAAAAATTTCTATCAATAAAACAATAACACAAAAAACAACTAAATTATTAAACTAACCATGCAACATTTTAACTAAACATGCAAAAACTAACTACATGCTACTATACTACTCCCCACTACCCCCAAACTTATAATATTCAATGCCCCATTGAATGAAGGTAAAGGGTACAAGAAAACTCCCCTAATGATCGGCTTGACCACCCTCCTCGGGTGGTGAATTTGGTGGTGGATAAGGCACTGCAGTCCCAAATTGAGGCCACTCTAGCATTGTTCCTTGTTGTGCAAAGGCTTTGACCAAAGCCCTCGTGAGACCCGTAGCAAATGCTCTAAAATTGTCGTATATGGCATCAACCCGTCGCTCCAACCTTCGGAGCTGGCAATCACCATGAGGAGCTTGTGGGCGTGTCGAGGGGCCTACCTCATCTGTCTAAGGGGACTGCTGTGATGGCTCGGGAAATATGGGCTGGAGGATAAATCCTCTTCCACGTGGGTGTGGCACGCCTCCGGCCCAGTCCTCAAATTTAGCAATTGTGGCATGTGTGATGTCCTGGCTTGGATATTGCAGTTCTTCATTTCCCTAGTTGCATCCTTAATGAGCACATAGCATCACTACCACTGAAGCGTGTGAATGCTCCCAGTGGTGCCTCCCCGCAGATATCACAGCATATTCTGGTGGATGAGATGGCCAATATCAATATACTTCCCGGTGATAATCCCCCACAGAATAATTGCCCTCTCCGCTGTAATCTCGTGCTGATGCGATGAAGGCACTAGCTTGGCACATATGAGCAAGTTCCATACCTTTGCATATCGGTTTAGGGCTGCGGCTGGGAATATGCGCGGTTGGGTTGTACCAACTTTGTATGTCCATTTCGTGCCAGGCACACACAGCTCAACAATCACCAACTCCAAGTCTGTTTCCATGTGAGCACCGGTGACCCTGTTCGCAGCCCCTCTTGGTGGTATCTCAGTGAGTTGGAAAATGGTTCTGATGGTGGGTGGTTTGTAGTCTATCTCAAACCTTGGCATTGGCATAAAACTCACGGACTATGCTCATCGGAACGGACGTGGGGGAGGCAGTCAGTCCGCCCCAGCCTCGTTCCTGGATCATGGCACAAAGCTTTCCATCCTGCCCTTCTGGTTTGAATCCTCTTTCCTTGATAAATGTTTTAGCTATGATGCGGTAGTATTCCTGCTGGGCTTCCAAACATAGGAACTTGGTGTGGTCAACAATGTCCTCCCCGTGACTGTAGGAGGAAGATGAGGAAGAGGAAGATGATCGTGCTCTCTTTGGACACATTTACAGATAATTGAGCGAAAATGCAGATGAACTTACTGAGAGTGAATGAGAGGTTGTGATGTGATAACCTTCAAATTTGTTTCTGCCAACCAAATCTGAAACCCTAGCTTTATAGCAGTGGATGAGAGCATGGATATTGGCCTTGAACGTGGAGATAATCGTGGGATTGTAATGGAGATATGCACGACTTTAATTTGTAACTGATAGAGTGATAGAGACGTGAGTTAAGGAGGTTGAGAGAATTTCTCTTCTGTTATGATAGCAAATAAGAGTTCAAATGGTCCCCAACTCAATTTTAAAATTTTCAAATCAGTCTTAGTTTGGTGTGTCGCAGCGATCGCACGATTTTGTCTATGCATTTTTGGCAGCGTAGCGCGTATCGCTGAATATTATTCGACACGCATGCGGTAGCACAGAGCGCGATATCATGGAGCGGATTCTACGAAAGTCTTTATTTGCTACACTACTGATGTAAAACTTCAATATGCATATATTGATGCCTTCAATTGAGGGACCTACATAGACATTAATACACACTATTAAGATATGAATTAATGACCAAATAAAGCCTAACCTCTTTCAAACATTCTCACTTCATTCTTGTTACACACTCAATCATGCAAATCCGACATATTCTAAAAAATGAACTCAATCTAAATTAACTACAACAATCTAAGCTAAATAAATAAAGAGCTAAAAGAAATAGAAGTAATGGGTTGCCTCCCATCAAGTGCTAAGTTATAGTCAATTAGCTTGACTGTCTCTGAATATCACGTCAAAGGAAAAGTTGAGGTGACTTCCTGCTTGTCCACCTCACCCCAAAATTTAATGACTTCAGCCTTTGTCAATGGTTCTACCTTCAACTCTAAATTTTTACCAAGTATACCATTCAACGGTCCATAATTCCCTGGTTTTTGTACCTCATCCTTTAGGCCCCGATCCACCAAGTCAACTAGAAAGCATTCTTCCTCATCCGTTGGGAACTTTATTGCCTTGAAGACATTAAAGGTGACCTTTTGATCATGAACACGCATAGTGAGTTCCCCTTTTTGCACATCGATCGAGGTCCTACCTGTGGCTAAGAATGGTCTCCCCAGTATTATTGGTATACTCTTGTCCTCCTCGTAGTCTAAGATGATGAAGTCAGCCGAAAATATAAACTTGTCCACCTTTACCAACACATCTTCAACAATTCCCCGTGGATACGTGATGGATCTGTCAGCTAACTGTAATGATATGTTTGTCAGACTTGGAGCCGACAATCCCAACTGGTTAAACACTGACAAGGGCATCAAATTTATGCTTGCCTCAAGATCACATAAACATTTATTAAAGCTTGTCTTCCCTATTGTGCATGGAATTGTGAAGCTGCCCAGATCCTTCAGCTTTGGAGGTAATTTCTGCTGAAGCACTGCACTGCACTCCTCAGTCAAGGCTACCATTTCAAATTCATCTAGTTTTCTCTTCCTTGACAATATACCCTTATAAACTTTGCATAGCTTGGCATTTGTTCCAATGCCTCGGTGAACGGTATATTGATCTGCAGCTTTTTGAATAACTCCAAGAACTTGCTAAACTGTTTGTCATCCCTCTGCTTAGTTAATCTTTGCGGATATGGAACTTGAGGGTGAATTGGTGGTACTGAACTTTTGAGCTTCTCCTCTGAACCTGCTTTATACTTCTCGACCTATTGCGACTCAGATTTTTTCAAATTTTCTTCATCAACAGTCAACTGTTCTGCCTCGCGCGGTCGCGCATCTTCCTTAGTATTCTCAGGCGTGAGCACGCGACTTACAATGTCTGCCAGATTTTTCCCAGATCTTAATGATATTTCTTGGCACTGTTCCTTTCCATCTCTTCTTGGATTTACCTCTGTATTGCTTGGTAAGGAACTTTGGGGCCTGTTATTAAGCACACTCGCCATTTGTCCCATCTGCGTCTCCAAATTCTTAATAGCCACTACTTGGCTTTTGATCAATACCTCTGTATTTTCCATGTACTTCAACATCAACTCCTCCACTTCTGATTTATTTTCATGTTGAGGTGCAGCTGGATTATGATGTTGCTATTATTGTTGAGCAAATCCTGGCATAAACGGTGGTTTGATGTAAACCGTATTTGAGATAAGCTATTTTTAAACTGCTGAGTTAATTTGAAATTCATTCTCATTGATGTCCTTGGTTATTCGACTAACTAAAGTTTGGATGATTGTGGTTGTTGGGGTGGTATGTGTTCTGAAATTGACCTTGGTCTTTCCTGTAGTTTCTCACATACTGTATTGACTCCGAACTGATAGCACACTGATCCGTGGAGTGTGACCCCGCACAAATCTCACAAACGAAGGCAATTGTTTTCATTTTGATCTCTGCTATTCTGTCTATCTTCTTTGCCATCGCTGTCATCTGTGCCGACAATTGTGTAATAGCATCTACCTCTAACACACCTGCTACTTTGGGCTGTGACATCTGAGATGTAGGATTCAGAAAGTCATTAGCTGACATAGTCTCAATAAGTGTATAGGCTTCGTCATAAATTTTTGCCCATAATGCCCCTCCTGCAGCTGCATCTACAATCGGTCTCGACTGCCATCCTAATCCATTGTAAAAAGTATTGATTACCATCCAATTTGGCATACCATGATGCGGACACTTCCTCAACATCTCTTTATATCTCTCCCATGTTTCATATAAGGACTCTCCCTGTTGTTGCTCAAACTGACAAATAGTTGTCCTCGTCTTTGCAGTCTTAGCCATTGGGAAGAACTTGGCAAAGAATTTCTGTGCTAAGTCCTCCCATGTAGTGATTGACCCTGACGGCAAAGAATGAAGCCAACTTCTCGCCTTATCCCTCAATGAGAATGGGAACAACCTCAGTCTAATAGCATCCTCCGTCACACTGTTATATCGGAATGTGTCACAAATCTCTATGAAGCTCAATAAGTGTTCATTCGGATCATCCGTAGCAACTCCCCCAAACTGAACCGAGTTCTGCACCATCTGAATAGTGCCCGGTTTTATCTCAAAAGTATTGGTCGATATCGCCGGGTCGACTATGCTAGATCTGAGTCCGTTTATATTTGGCATGGAATAGTCTCTTAGAGCTTATATCTCTCTTTCTCAATTTTTCTTCTTCCGCCACTCTTGTATAGTACTTTCTAACTGTGCTTGTAAATTTCTTCGCACACCTGCTTTCTAACCTTTTTCGTTTATGTTATCCTGCGCTAGTGTTAATTCAGAATGAGATGATCGCGTGTGCATAAAAATCTACAAGTACCTGAAATCACAAACAAAACAAAAATAGAAATGAGATAAGATAAGATTAGATATGTCTAAGTCATACAAGATAGCTTAAAATTGATGATAATTATTTAAACTAAACGCCTTTCCCCGGCAACGGCGCCAAAAACTTGTTGCCTCTTTTCCAGTTATGACAAAAGAGATCAAACTCATGCAAGCATACATGTGTCAACAAGTAATACAAAGTAAGTAAAGTATCGATCCCACAGAGAAAGTTGTTTAATTTAAATTACTATTCATCAATCAAATCACTATTTCTATATGCTTAAACTAAAGATCAAAAGTGTGAATTATTCTATCTGCGAATAAGAACTAAAATGAGAATAAGAATGGAATAAATCAAATCTGGAATTAATGGGATCCTAACTTTATTTAATATTTCATCTAGTTACCACTATCATGCAAGAATTGTTCACATATCACAGGAAAATAGTCAAGAGCACTAATAGAGTCATAGCCATTTTTCAATGCACTAGGACCTACTTACACAGAATCCACAGATGATAGACTCTATATAATCAACAATATAACCAAAATCACTATATGTCTATGTGAAATTGCAATCATACTGAATTTAAGCACAAGCCCTTGTTTTAACTCATACGGTGAATAAGTATATGTCTATCTCATTCACGAAATACGCAAGCCATATACAATAGTCCCATATACGTATGCTATTATGACTACATTCTATACTCGCATGTTCATTGTCAATTCCATACAAGTACTGAAACGAATGGTGATCAAGCATTCATACATGTAAAACAACCATAATAGAATTCCCATATGATATATAAAACAGCCCTAGCAATCAAGCATGCAACCAAACTACATATTAAAATCCGTTAGAATCCCATAATGGAGTTTAGTTCATAACTGAACCAAAAACCATTATGGGATCAAAGTTAAACATGATTATCAAGAAAACAATTGAAAGATGAAAGATAGAAAGATCAAACCCAATTGTAGATTGTAAACCAATATCAACGTTCAAATCCTCATATAAATTCAGAAAAACAATATTATAGACCCACAATGATGGAGAATCCTAAGAAGAATTAGAGAAGATGGAGTGTAGGCTTCTTTCTTCATTGGAATCTCTCTCACGTGTAAACCCTAGTTACTACGATGAAAATACGTCAAAAATTGTCCAAGCCTCTCTCTGACACCAGTCAGATATCATTTAAAACAAATTACAACCCTTTTAATTAAAAATTAAAATAAAACAAATAAACAGCTTCAACATCGCGCGCAGCTGCGCGCCCCTCCAGTATGTTCCTCGCGCGGGCGCAAGACTTGCAGTATGTATGCTCTATCCAGCCGAGTGCTCGCACGGGTGCGCGCTCTCAAGGCTATTATGCCACGCGGCTTGCAGTCTCTAAATTCTGGTTCGGCTTCTGATTCTGTCATGTTGCTGCTACTGCTACTTGTTCATTCTTTTCCTTCCTTCCTTCATTATCAGTCCCTTCGCTATACTACATCCTCATGTCGTGCATTCGTCAGCCTCAAGCCATGCGTCCAATCGCCTCTTGCCATCCAATACCACCAAATTAGGCCATTTCCATCACTTTTTCACATGAAATGCAACTAAAACAGACTGAAATGTACTTGAGATGGGCATAATTCGCGTAAATTGATATCTAATAAGTAGGTATAAAACCCACTTATCACCATCCTCAAACGGATGGCCAAAGAGAACGAACAATCCAAACTTTAAAAGATATGCTAAGAGCGTGCATTATAGATTTCAAAGGAAACTAGGATGATCAATTACCATTGGCTGAATTCTCCTACAACAATAGTTACCACACAAGCATTGGCATGCCGCCTTACAAAGCATTGTACGATAGAAAGTGAAGAACTCCACTGTGCTAGGATGAAGTTGGTGAACGTCAACTATTAGGACCGGAACTAGTACAGTAAACTGTTAAGGTTGTCAAACTAGTCAGGGAATGATTGGTAGCTGCTCAAGACAGACAAAAGAAGTATGTTGATCAACACAGGCAAAATCATGAATTTAACGTAGGAAATTTCGGTTTCCTAAAAGTTTATCCTTGGAAGGGGAAGATTCATTTTGGTAAAAAGGGAGTGTTAAGACCAAGGTTTATTGGATCCTTTGAGGTGCTGCGAAAAGTAGGTGAAGTGGCTTACGACGTAGCTCTACCTCCAGAATTAGAACATGTTCACAATGTTTTTCATGTTTTTGTATTGAGATCGTATAAACCCAACTATAAAAATGTTATCTATTACGAACCGTTATAGTTCGATAAAGATTTATCTTATGAGGAGATTCCTATCCAGATAGTTGACAAAAAAGAATAAATGCTCAAGAATAAAGTGATACCTTCTGTGAAGGTGATATGGAGGAACCACAATGCCGAAGAAGCTACATGGAAACTTAAAGAAAAAATGAGGAAAAGTTATCCTGAGTTATTTGTTTGATCTGTGTCTTCGATTCTGGGGACAAAATCTTTGTAAGGAGGGAAGAATGTGATGAATGATTTGTTTGAGTTGTGATTCTGGGGACAGAATCCTTGTAAGGAGGAAAGGATGTAACAATCCAAAAATTTAATTGTAATTTTAAATATTTATTGAATTAAATAAATATTTTAGTTGATGTGTTTATTGTTAAATAAATATTTATTTAATTTGATTATTTATTAGTTAAATAAATAATTTATGAGGTAATATGTTAATTAAGTTGATAATTGGTAATTTGGTATTTTGAAGTTAATTAAAATAAAAGAGTGATGGATTAATTATTATATGGTAATATTCTAATTTAATTTAATGATTAAATTAGAGAGTTGTTAAGGATTAAATGAATTACTATAATGTTTTTTAATTTAATCTAGTAATAAAGTGATGTATTAATTTATTAAATAAAATTATAATAAAATTATAATTTTGTGGTAATTGGGTTATGTGGCAAATTGATTTAATATGTTGTTATTAGTTTTGATTTAATTAAATTTGAATATGGGAATTTAATTAAATAAAGTGGGACAATAAACTATATTATAAATAAGTTATTAAAATAAATTAAAAGAGTTTTAAATGGGTTTTACCAAACAAGGCTTAAGGAATGTTAAGTCTTTATTTTTTTTAAAGTGTTTTGCCAAACAAGGCCTTAGGGCTTTTGAATTTAAAAAGTAAATAAAAAATAATAATTAATAAAAATAGAATATAACTGACATATATTAAAAGGGGAGAGTTATGTTTTATCAGTTATATACGTTTATATTATATACGTATATCAGTTCATATTTTTTCTACGCTAAGTTAGAAAAGAAAGACTAAAGAAGAAAATAGAGAAGAGAAAGAAGAGAGAAGAAAGTGAGAAGCTTTAGAGAAATTTAGAGAAAAATTGGAAGTTTAGAAGCCAAGAAGGGATTAACAAAGTAGCCTTCATCATCTAAACACAAGAAATCAAAGGTAAAATTCTTAGTTTCAAGCTTGAGTTTATGTTCTTGAGTTTTTCATACAAACTTTGATTTTGTTGTTAAAATTGATGAAATGTGGTTTATATATGCTAATTTATGGTTTATAATCTATTAGTTACCATCTAGAAACGATTTTCAATAAATAAATTCATGAAATCTTTTTTTTAGAATGAGGATGTATGTGTTCTTAGTTTCTTTGAGAATTAGATTTTTATGGATGAATTAGTTTAGAAATTTGTTTAGTATGTTCTTGGAGTATGTATAAATCATGCTATGTTGTTATAGTTAAATTGTAGCAATTAATTCATATAAACATGTTTTAAAATAAAGAATTGGAGTTATGTGATAATATGTGTATTTTGGTCTAGTTTGATACTAAAATTGGTTAGGAGTTCATGGTTTAATTGGTAAATTGATGATTTATATTGTTAATATATTGGAATACGAAAAGAATGCAAGTCAAATGGATTGATTTGAACAAGAAATAAATTTGTAGTGTTCATATGCTCTAAATATTTTAAAATATGAATATTAAGCATATACCTTGCTTTTGAAGTCTCTAAATTGGTTATTAATGTTGTTTATGGTATTAAAATGGTGAAGTATATATGTTATGTTATTTGACTAAAATTTTAGTGTCTGGTGTGCTTGTGTTGCTGGTTGAATGAGGATTTAGTTTACGCAAAGAAGTGTATGAACAATCGCAGATTCAGTGTCCATGCACCGGCAGTCGCACTAGTGTTAATGCTTAAAATAAATGTATTTGCACTAACCCCCTAATGTAAAAAATGTTTTTTTATTTCAGTCCATAACATACAATCGTAACCTAATCTTATGAACATAAAAAGATGTTAATCATATTATATAATGTTATAACAGATTGTAGTTACATTGTAATACCAAGTATGAAGATTTTAAGTTATTAATTAACAAGTTATATAACGATTAAAACTCGATGTTTGTAAGAGTTAGAGATGAGAATTGAATACTATAGCTTTACATTATATGTTAGTGAGTTTTTAGATTCGTGATATGCGGTTGATCAATATGGTTAAACCTTAAGTTAAAGGTTATAACTTAACTAAAATGGTGAATTAAACTTATAAGGTTAATGTTAGTATAACTAATCGTGTGACGCCCCCAAATCCGGGTTACCTGACCCCCGAGTTTGGTGTTCACGATCCACAATATAATAACATCTAACTACTCATTAATATAGAAATAGTATAATATAAGTCATTAACAGAGATTGTTAATACATAAGTCTCAGGTTCTCTAACCTTAACATTACACACATACCCTTTAGATATACAAAAAGGGTTCACAAATACAACATAATAATAATATTCATAATTAATTAATAACTATGCCTTTTCCTTTATCCTTTGCAGCACCTCCTGCCACTTCGTCCCTAGCTGAAAAGTTTTATTTAGCAAGGGTGAGCAACAAATTTGCCCCACAAGTTAAGACATACAATAATTGTATAAGAATTCAAAACAACAGACTATCTATTTTGATAGAATGAAACCAAAGTTCAAGGGACTTTGAAATAGCTGAACAAATTGTTATTCAATAATAAATCTGCTCGTATTTTATACAACACAATAATTCAATAATGAAAGAGTACAACGCTTTCAAAGTTTCTACGATATTCTAATGAATAATCAAGAATCAATTCTACGAAATAGCAAAGTGGAATGTTTTCTAGATTTATGTTGAGTGATCACACAAGATCTTGAACTTATCTTCTCGGGTAGATATCAAAGATTTACTTTGATATATACTCAGGTGTATCAGATAACTATAAAGATTAAATCATGCCCCTCTGCAAGTACTTAGAGCCAGCCAACTCCTTGTACCCTATATTATGCATAATATTTAATCATAGCGCGCAATAGTCGAATTTACGACCAATAAAATGTTCCCTTTATATAAAAGGTTGTTCTTCTCAGTCACTGAATCAAGATTTTGATTTAACAACGAAATACTGTGATTTCAAATTCTAATTACTTCTCGGTCTAGCCAAAATAATTGGCATCGATCTATTAATAATAATTGATTTCTCTTTTTGAATCTATCAAATTCTAACAAATGTTCGTCTAGCCAGAATAATTAGCTAAGACATTTCTCAACATAATTTGATAATAAACAGGAATTATCTGTACTGTCAATTCTAGCTTCAACGGATATGAATATCCAACAACACTTATTTTACAAATGTATATTTTTCGAATCAGTAATTCAATTTGAATTATTAAACATGCACTAACTGCGAATAATCAACAATAAATCCCTGGACGTGGTATAATTAGCAATAATTAACCACCATAATAATTGAATGAATATAACTCAAGGTTGAGTTAGGGAACTTACATCTTCCGCTGATTACCGCTACACAATAAACTTATCTGGTTTCGAAAGACCAATAACCAATAATATCGGTCTCACAATTAGCACAATATTTCATAACACATAGCACTGTAATTCGCACTCAAACTTCTCCTAGACATATTACCACATAGCCACATCAGTGTTTATAACCTATATAAACACTTAACAAGTCTAACTAGTTTGGTCTGGTTGGACTTTGGTCCATTCTTGGTGTTCTGGTCACCCTATCCGACAATTAACACAGTTATTGTCAATTAAATTCAGTTTTTAATCTTCAATATTATATTAGATAAGTCAAATATCATTAATAATATTTTTTGGAAGCTTTTAATCATTTATAAGCAATTATTATAATTTATAATAATTTTTTAAACATCGGAATCATTTTTAAATGATTTAATTATCAAATAATCTTATCATCATTAATATTTAATAATATTAAAATATTAATGACATACTTGTCAAAATATTAAAGTTATTTTTAATAACTTAAAATATTTTTAAATCATCAATATTCTACTTAAATGATTTTTAAAATAATTAAAATCATTTTTAAATCATCACCATTAATATCTAAATATTAATGAAATTATTATTCAAATATTAAAAGTCATTAATTATAACTTAAAATATTTTTAAATCATTTTTCTCATTTTTAAATCAATAAAATCATTTTTATTTCATTTATTTAATATAATAATTAAATAAATCTAATATCATTAATATTAATTTATTAATAAAAATTCTCCAAAAAATATAGAAAATTATATTTTATAATTCAAAATATTTTCTAACACTTGGTTCTCATTTTAAAATGATTTTTATAATATTAAAATCATTTTTCTCTAATTTATTTAATATATTAATTAAATAAATTAAACATCATTAATATTAAATTATTAATAAAAATTCTCTAAAAATATCAAAAGTTAAATTTTATAACTCAAAATATTTTTAAATACTTTATTCTTATTTAAAATGATTTTTCATAATATTAAATCATTTTCCTCTAATTTATTTAATACACTAATTAAATAAATTAAATACCTTTAATATTTAAATAAATATAAATATTAAAGAAAAATATTCGAATTGGTCAAAAATTATTTTTCATAATTTAAAATAATTTTTAAAACTATTTTTAATAATTTTTTATAATTTATTTTCTATTTTTAAGTAATTTCCGGAAATTCAGAAAATATTTATATTAAAAACCATCGCTATAGGGCTTTAGCGACACAAAGTGTCGATGTTGGTGTTCTTGAGCTCAAGAACACTGACAGCTTCGTGTTCAAGGTCCAACGTTTGACCACGTTTAATTCTCAGTATACTTAGTTTCTAGGCTAACTTGAACATCCAACTTATAGTGTTTATGTAACTCTACAAGTTAAAATAATTATTATAGTCATACTACAATAAATCATAGAGATCCAGCTCCTTAAACTTACTGTTATGTCACATTTGGGTTTTCTGGGTAACCTAGAAACCTAGACAGTGTCGAGTTGACACTTTCATGCTCAATTTAATCTATACTCTGTTCATGATTTTGGTGGTGTAATGGTTCAAAGTTGAAGTCCATATGTCAAGCAACAATACTACAACAACAGATCAAATAAACAACAACAATATAACAAGTTTTAGCTTGGTCAAAGGCTGTCAGAAAAACGTGTTCTTCCCGTTTCTGGGAATTCCAGAATCTCTAAGTCATGGCCTTATGGCCTAGTTTGACCACTTACCCTGATCAATCTGCTGATTATATAAACGATCTAAAGCCATACATGTAAAGTACATATGTCAGGCTACAAGCTGGTTACAAAACCACCATTAAACAAAATCAAATCTATTAGATCTGAGCCGTTCAAAAGGCTGTCAGACGCTGATCTTACACTTTCTGGATTACCCAGAAAGTTCATGGTCATGCCCGGTCAACGGGTTTTGACCATGAATAACTATAAATCTAGACATCAAATGAGATTGATTCCACTTGCAGATTAAAAACCACATACCAGGCTACCTATAACAACTTTAAAACATCAAAAACCATAAACATATCAAGATCTACTACCATCGACATTTCTTGTCGGACTCGCTTCAAACTCAAGAACAGTTTGTGAAAAACTCAATTTTTACCCACTTTGATGCTATGGATCTATGTTATATCAACATAGATCATCATAAAACATCTTATAACACTTATATAAACACAAAAACATAAATTTGACTTAAGCATACAAGATCAAAATAGATTTAGGGCTTTATACCTCTTTGTCCAATCCTTTGATCTTAGATCTTCAATATGATTTTAGGTGTTCTTGGAGGTTAATAAGTGACTGAGGAACTTGCAAGATTCGGAGGTTTTGAGAGAAAATGAGTGGGTGAGAGCTTGGATACAAAATAAGCCGAATACTAGACTTTCTCTCTCTTGTAACTTATATACAATATGATGCAATGAATCTTGCTTGCCTAGATGATGTTATAGACTAATTTTCTAGAGTTTGAGTCACCAAGTCAATGTAGTGGTTCAACAACTAAAGTTGCTAGCAAAAATTACAAGTTACATAATAAAATATACTTAAAAGGGCATTTTGGTCTTTTCCCCCAAATTTAATGGCATTCTTGACAATTACACAGGCCCTTAGGGTTTAACCCTAAGGTCCTAACCCTTAGGTTTTAAATCACTAACTTTCTAAGATTTTCTAAATTAGGGTTTTAATTTAGAAAATTAAAATTTTGAAACTAAAATTAGAGTTTCCTAATTCAATTAGGTTTTCTTAATCATATTAGTGTTTAATAAACACATTATGCTCGCAAATTAGGATTAGGGTTTCTTAATTAGGGTTTAGGATTCCTGGATTTTAAATTAGGGTTTCCTGGCATATAATTAGGGTTTTTAACTGTACATTTGGTTTTCTAAATCGGAGATTAGGGTTTCTAATCCCTTATTAGGGTTTACAAAGTTTAAATCCTATCCAGTCAATCATTGGTCATTAAATCAACATCGTACAAACACGTATCCATTAATACAATTATTTTAATTGTATTTTCAACTGAATCCCTATCCAAAAATTAGGGTTAGGGTTTTCTAAAGCTGTTAAGCACAACTCTACTCTAATTTCTCAGTTAATACACAAATTGATCACTACTCGAAACTTGTATCACAGATACACTATACAATATTAACAGCCAATATTAATATTAAATAAAAAAAATTATTCGTGAAATTTGGATTATTCGAAATCCCGGGTTATCACAAATCGATATTGCGATTCTAATGGTATGTGTAGGGTATTTTGGTGAATGTGTGTTATAATTATATAGCTTACGCACGAGGCATGTTCCTTAAACCTTATTTCTTCATGTAAAGCAAGATCCTTATCCTATCTTGTTTATCATTGTTGTGCAAGTTTTCTTTATCCTAACTTACTAACTTTATGCAAGTTCTCTAACTCTACTTTTATGATCATGTAAGTTCTTTAGCCTAACTCTTACTTTGAGAAGGTTTCATATCTTTTACATGTTCCTTATTATGCAAATTCCTAAATTCTATTATTGAGCAAGTTTTAATCCTCAACTTGTTATTAATTATGCAAGTTCATTAACTCAATTATTTCATTGAGCAAGATTATAGCCATAGCTTATTGTTGTTCAAGCAAGGTTTTTTATAACATCCAATGCCTATGCTTTCTAGTTCATTTCCAAAGCATGATTTCGATGTACAATGTTGATTCACTTATAAATCATGACTATTCCATATCATATTTTTATTAAACACTTGAAATGATATCTGTAACGCCCCCAAAAATAGGTATACATCACCCATCTTGAGTCGCCAGATACATGGTACAGAATACAAATACAATCTTTAATATACAACAAGAGAGCTGTGAGTTTTAATTTAAATATTGTCTTCTAGACAATATCCACTGTCAGAATAAGTCCTCATTACATTTATTATCACACTATTTAACAGAATAGTGAGGACTACTAATGCTATCATCTGGACTATCAAACCGTTCCCCAACTCGTCCTAGCTATATTCTCATTTCCTGAAGAGAACAGTGAAGGAAAGGGTGAGCTCAACTAGCCCAGTAAGAATTATTATGACTAAGATAATGCAGAATAAATTATCATTAGTCTTCAACAATGTTAAACTGATAAAATACAATAGACATCAAGTTTAACTACATCGGAACAAGCAATCCATTAAAAGAGTCAAGTAGAGAATAAAATCTACTATCTTTTATGATTTAAAAAGTTTTTCATCATTTTTATCGCTGAGACACAGCTTAATAAATAATCGACATCATCAAATCATCCATGCACTACAGGCCAAGGATATTATTTAGTATCACGACCACGAATTATCCATGCACTACGGGCCAAAGATAATCGTGTTTTCATCAACGGTCCTGATCATGCCATAAAAGAATTCATCTTTGCTCCCTTGATTGAAGAGAATCAATAGCCATAATCATACCAAAAACTATCCATCAATGCACTACGGGCCAATGAGGACTTTTTCCACATCATTTGTAACATTACGGTCATGATTATACCGAATAATCCCTGGTCATAATCATACCAAGTCCATCTATGCACTCACAGCCACGTAGATGACTTTCAACAAAATATAAACATGAGGATGATGACAATGATATAAGAATTCAATAAAACAAGTTCAAGAATTAAATTATTCAGGAACTAATAACGTCCAAATTGTCAACATGATACTTCTTTGTAGAGTAAAATTCAAGAATGCTCGTAAGAATATTTCCATGAAAAGATACTTAGATGAAGCTTAAATATCAAGGATATTCCACTAATTTCATGGAGTATAGAAGTCAAAACTTTAATCAATTGACTATAATAAAGAATGGAATAACAAAAGAAATCACCATACATGCGGCATTGCTGCGATGACAAAGTTATTCCAATGTAATAATAAATAACGGAACTGTGTCAAAGCGTAATACGCACAGATCGGATATTCCAATTAATAATAAAGAATGGAATAACAATGTAAATCACCATGCATACAAAGATTTTGCATAGACATGTTATTCCAATGAATAATAATAAATAACGGAACGTGTCAAAGTAAATTGCAGATAAGTGATTTTCCAATGTAATAATAAAGAATGGAATAACAATGTAATTTCACCATGTATGAGGTACTTCAGATAGAAAAAGTTATTCCAGTGAGAATAATAAATAATGGAATAATGTAAGTTCTCTTCATGAATACAAAAAATAATAATTTTTTAGTACAACAAATACTATCCCTTACCTTTGAAAGAAAAGTACTGATCGGTAAGGCGAGGATATACTCAAAGAAAACAGACTACTACTGTTGAAAAGCTTTCTTAAACTCCAAAGAAATACGCCAAGATTATAGAAGAATAATTTTCTCTATAGTTTCTCTCTCTAGAGTTTTAGTGAATTCGTAAGAAATAATGAAGGAATGAGCTTCTATTTATGTAAGAATGGACCATATAGTAACTAATTCATGAATCTGGTCTAGATTGATTTACTTTTTAATCTGGACTATCAGCATTTAAAGCAAAATCTTTTAAATAAAATATAATATATTCTATTTATAATCTAATAAAATGAATAACTTTATAAAACTATTATGTTTTATATAAAAATATTTTACTATGCAAAACACTATGCAGGCACTATGCAACACTATGCATAATAAAATATAATATATTCTATTTATAGAATAACTTTATAAAAGTATTTTGTTTTATATAAAAAGATTTTACTATGCAAAACATTATGCATAATAGAATATAATATATTCTATTTATAGAATAACTTTATAAAAGTATTCTGTTTTATATAAAAAGCTTTCTGTTTTATTACATTAATAATATCAATAAAACAAAACTGAGTGACTTATCACGTAAGCATCAATAATCAATACCGTGTGCTACTATGCAATCGCCAGACATCGTATTTTTACTATTGAGTAGTTCAACAAGGTAATAACGGTAAACTTTCGCCGTTATTTTCATAAAAATATTTTTGTCGTTTTCTCAATCCGACAATAATTCCGTTGTGGGGTCCACCAATGATTGTGTCGTTGTACGAATATTCTCCGACCCAAAGAATATTCCCCGACCAATCGAATATAATATAACAACTTGCATACTTTGCAAAATTTATAAATATTACCCACAACTATACCATTATATTAAATCCACACCATAATAAAAAAAAAATCTAGAAATTTAAATCTTTATTCATAAAATTTGAGATTTTACAATATCAAACTTTATTGATTCAACTAATCATTAGTTGATGTTCATTGAACTCCAAATTACCCTTGGAACCTATCCAAACCAAACTTCCTTTGGTACAGACTCGAATGTTAAAACTGAGATGAACAACCCTATTATAGGGGATTTATTACGCGTAAACGTTTAGATATTTGTGCACAATACATGGTACGAAGGGCTGATCACCCTAAGTACGGAAAGTACCTACAGTCTTATGACTATTTAGGTTTAAGTTAAAAGAATACTTCTAACCTTGGACATAGTTCATGGTCTTGTGATGTAACGACCCCAAAATTCATACAATTTAATTCTCGACTTCGGTCGTTAATAATACATTCATCCTCTAATTTTACATCATTAAACTACAATACAACCATTGAAATTTGCGAAATAATTAAAATTTTCTATTACAAACTATCCTCGTTCCCAAAATCTTCAACCTTTACATCTAAATATCTCAGAATCATTTTAATACTATAATAGTTTACATCGTAAAACGATATTACAATTTAACATTAATACATTATTCGAACCTTAAACATGGTTCAAATAATAATAACACAACCAAAGTGTATAAATCTTCAAGTATCACATCTGATTCATGTCTTTCAAGTAACACATAACTTTACCTTGAATTTTGAACCTGCAAAAGTGGTTATTTGCAAGGTTGAGGTCGATAGCCCAACAAAATCTAACAGTTTTCATGCATCACATAGCACATAATAACATGCTCAACATATAACAAGTATAAAGATTGAGTCCTTACTCAATCAGCATGCTTTAATCAATCAACATAGTCATAAATTTACTTTAACATTTCATACTTTCAACATATATAACACATCATGCTCTTTGCAATAAAGATTTAAAACAGTTAATCATCAAGTTCACATAGCAAATAGGAACTGAAAGACTTGCCTGATTCGTAATTTATGAACTACGACTTAACTGCTTAACGCTTATCTGCACTTCGTGTATTCCTACACAGTTATATAATCATGGATTCACATCCATTATTCATATATTTCATACATTCTTAATATAATAGTAATGTTACATTGTTTCCTAACTAGGTTTGTAAAACCTTTATTTCACTTCTTCATCATACTCTTAGAATAGCTAGGCATGTATAAGTATACCTTAACCATTCGTACTTGACATTAAATAGGTTGTGATCTATTTTTAGGTTCACATTCAAATTACTTAGCTCCATAATGATTTATTTCAATCAATAAGGCTTAACAACTTTCTTTAACAAGATTTGATGTTATAAACTTTTAAACCATATATTCGTACTAATAGGCCTCTAATAGCATGCTCACGTGTATCTATCTCATTTACATAGACATAGCAAAGTTCATACTTTTAAAACATGCTTAAATAACTTATGTCATGCTTGACTAGTTGAGTGCACATATCATTCACGTTTTAATACATAGTTTACAAAAGATAATGGAGTTGGTCTTTGAAATCATTTTATCATTAATGATGTAGTATAGCACATATAAGACAACTTTTAAAACTCTTATCATAAGTAACTAAGTCATGATAACATCTTCTCAAGTTCAAAACCTACCTTACGTAGCATTCATGCACCTTTGTTCTATTATATCAAGTTTCTCTTGAAAACTTTTTTAACACAAGGTCTAACAAGTTTTATCATGAACAAGACACTATAAACACCATATCATGCTCATTTATATTTGAACTCAATCATGTATATAAACAACTAAGTTCAAAACTTATAGAACATAAGTTTCCACAAGGTTTGTTTGTTTTTTTCAAAATCTTTAAGTTTCTTTTCAAAACACATACTAAGTCATGCCAATGCTTTCTATTATGACCAAGGAAATTTTATATGTCATCTATAATATCATGAATTTTCATGTTACATCACTTAGAATACCATATTCCATCGTCGGGAGCACTATACTTGCGTATGTGCTCGTTCGACGTCCTCCGATCGCCTCCGAATACATAACAGTCACAAAGATGACTATTTGGACCCTTCCTAAAACCTCAAATTAAAAAATTTAAAGAACAAAAGTTGTAGGTCTATTCGACCTCGTTCCAGATCATCTTGAAACACCTCAATCGGAGTTCGTATGAAAACGTTATGCTCATTTTAGTAAAACATATTCTGTAAGTTTTTTTTCAAAATTTGACTTAGCAGACTACCCCCCCCCCCCATGGGGCGGGGGTTTTAGCACTAGGGGGGCTCGCCGAGGCGGGGGTCCCTTCTACGATTTGCGATTTTATGCTCTAGAACACTATAGAAAGCCAAATTAGGCCTCTAAACTCCTTTCTAACAACCATACCAATCTACACAAGGTGTAATAGGTTTACATAAACATAATCTAATGTTTTCTAATGCATTTCTAGCCATCTAAACAACATAAACATCCAAATTACAACCATTAATTTTTCACTATTTTGCTAAAACCACACTTTTTAAAAGTTTCAGTGAAAATCATCACTGTGATTTTGTTTTTCAACCAAAACAGTTAATTCAACATACTATGCTTATGTTTATTCATCCTCTTTCGAATTCAATAGTTAATTTATATATTATACAACTAATTAAACCTTAATTTTACTTGAAACTATGCCATATTCATATATGTTCATACCAATTCACTGTAATATGATTTCCTTCACAAAATACATACTTAACATGAATTCATTCACTATACTCATATATAAACTTATGAAAACAATTTTATAACAAAAAAATTATCATATAAAGCTATATACAACAAACAATTCAACCTTCACAAAGTTTTTACGGAGGATTTTAGAAGAGAATATAACTACAACTTTTTGAAAAATACAAGCAAAAGGATACCTTAATTATAGAAGATGATAGCTATTCTTTTGATTATGAAGATTTCTTTTTCCCCAATTCCTCTCTCTATACTTCTCCCAATTCTCTCTTACTTTTCTCTGTAATTTTCTTCTTCTCTTCTTTTTTCTTCTTCTGAGTCTTTCTCCCTATTCTAAACTCTAACTTACGTACTAACATATAACGTATATAATAATATAGATATTCATTATATAATATAATTATATCTATTAACTAACATCAATTTTTTTTAAAACTCAAAAGCCATAAGGCTTGTTTGGCTAACTAACTAAAAAATTAACTCATTAAATCTTACACCTTGTGTGACACCCCCAACATAGGTATACATCACCCATTTTAAGTCGTCAATAACATGGTACAGAAATAACTACAACTTTATTACTACAACATAAAAACTGTGAGTTTAAAAACAAATATTGTCTTCTAGACAATATCAACACTCAAATAAGTCCTCATTCAATTATTGGTACATTATTTTACAAAAATAGTGAGGACTACTAAAAAAACTTTCTAGAACCTTCATTCCATACCCCACTCACTAGTACTCATTACATTCTCGTCTCCCGAGAAGAAAAATGGAACAAAAAGGAAAAGGTGAGCTCAACCACCAAAGAAGAATAATATTATGACTAAGATAATATAGAACAAATTATCGTTAGTCTTCAAAAGGGAAAAAATCTGATAAAATACATTAGACAACAAGTTTTCAGATCAATATTTGCAGCGGAAATAATAATTCATAGATGAGTTACCTAGAGAATGAAATCTACTATAATCTATGAATTTAAAAGTCCATCATCAATATTTTATCCCTGTAACATCAATCAATATTCATCTTGAATCAAATATTCATCTTTGCATTACATGCCAAAGATATTCATCAGTTGGTCATGTTCATCTCAACACATGAACATCTTTGCACTACGGGCCAAAGATATTCAGTAATATCATCTTTTAGGACTGAGGATGATGAATTTTTTTTAAAGAAACCGAATCTAGTGAAACAAAAGAATAAATATTAAGGATTCGTATTTCAAAAAATCCGAGTTCAAAAATACTTCATGAATAATCATAGTGAAGTAAAATTTAAGAATAATAAAAACATGTATACAATCAAAGCTAGTATCCATAATAGATATTTTGGACAAAAAACAAAATTTTAATTTTTCTGTGAATAGTGTCGTATTCGTGAATAGTGTCGTATACGTGAATAATGCTGTATACGTGAATAGTAACCCCGACACTAAAACACAAGAATTTCACAAGAAAAATCTTACCAAGAATCCGGCATAATGATATTAGAAGAAATAATATCATTTTAAAAAAATATCATCCTTACCTCGAAAAGAATAGTATTTTCGGCTAGAATATCGGATATATATTTGAAGGAACTTGCATAGTATAGCAACACTCAAAGTATCAAAATACTCACAAGAATACGCTCGATAATATAGAGAGAGAAAACTTCAGTTTCTAGTGTGATTTTCAATTCTAACCTAAGCACCCTATTTATAGGAAAATGCATAGAACACCAAAGCAGAAAATTTAATAAAATAATATTATTTATTAAATTTTTCCTACGCCCACTTTTGAAGATCTAAATTCAGCCATTAACATGTGCAAGTGGGGCCCACCAAAGTGTGAAAAATGTTTTTATTAAAAAAAATATTTAAAACTTCAAAAATCAATTATTTTGGAACTTCGAAACTTCAATAATTTATAATAAATAGCCCTTTTATCAGAAAAATTCGAACCTTGTGTCTTTTCCAAAGGAAATTCCATTCTCTACAACTTTGTAAGTTTAAGTTTTTCCAAATTCCAAACAGAAGTTGACCGAAATCCACAAACGGGCGATTTTACACACTATAATCAAATTTCAGTCAAGAAATGGGGTCCACAAACATGTTTAACATGTTTTAAACATTTTTAGTATCAAAAATACTCCTCCTCATGTACTCATATATCCCACATTCATTGTAAAAATTTAACCATTATTATATTATTAAAATATAATAATATATTTAAATGAATTATTTTATCAGAAAAGATAAAATATCAATTTTCAACAATTATCACATTAAAAATTTTCTCCATCTATATCCACATAAAATGAATATTTTTCTTATCATATAAATCAATAATTAATTATTCACAAATAATATTATAGAATCAAAATACTGGCAACCAGGCCGTTCCCAGGAAAAAGGGGGCTTTCCAAAAAGGATTTCTCCTTACTGGCGCGCAATTAGGTGACCAAACCTCTCCTTAGACAGCACTTTCTAGACATTGCCAATAATGTTATCTAATAATATTATTCAAATAATATAAATTATTGATCTGATAAAGGAAAATACTGTGCAGTGACAATTATTGAAACAACAATAATATAAAATATCAACGTAGCAATTATTGAACCAATAAAATAAAATATTGAACAGTAATTACTGTAACAATTATTGAATAGTGCCTTCTTACGTAAGAATCAATAATTGGTGCAATACTAGTATGCTATCGTGTGTTTTAACCACCGGGTATTCCAACAAGATTAATCTGTGAATAACAACGCCTGCTATTTATAAACCACTTATACTTGTCGTTTTCTTCATCCAATCGCTTTCCGTTATGGGGCCCACAAAAGGCTGCAACGTCATACGAATATTCGCCGACTGTAAGAATATTCCACGATCAAACTAATATTCCCCGACAACAATGAATATTTTATAACCACTTCCTTATTTGAAATATTTACACATTTTACCCATAACTAACCACATTAATCAAATCAACCCTTACTATTTCAAAATAATAAATAGAGGAAATTCAATTTCATTAATAATAAGTTAGGGTCTTACAACCTCCCCTCCTTATGAAATTTTGTCCTCGAAATTGACGTACGTACCTGGTGTTTCAAAAAGGTGAGGATACCTCGCTTTCATTTCCGTTTCCAACTCCCAGGTCATTTCCTTTATAGCATGGTTCCTCCATAAAACTTTGACTTGTGGTATGACATTTGTGCGTAGGACATGCTCCTTCCTGTCCAAGATCTTGATAGGTACCTCTTCATACGTTAAGTCTTCGCTATCTCGTCTGGTTCTAACTCAATAATGTGGTTCGGGTCTTTCACATATTTACGTAGCATATATATATGAAAAATATTATAAACACGAGACATACTTGGAGGTAACGCGAGTCTATAGGCTACATTTCCTACCCGGTCAACAATCTAAAATGGACCAATAAAACATGGATTGAGCTTTCCTCTCTTCTCGAATCTTGTAACTCCCTTCCATGGGACAACGCACAATAATACATGATCCCCAATACTAATTTCCACGTCCTTTCGATGATGATCCGCATAACTCTTTTGTCGATCTTGTGCCGTTTGTATACGTTGTCGAATCATTTGGATCTTTTCTGTAGTAATACGTACTAACTCTAGTCCCAACAATGTTGCTTCACCCACCTCATCCCAACATACTAGAGAGCGACACTTTCTTCCATACAATGCTTCGAATGGAGCCACACCTATACTTGCCTGATAACTGTTGTAGGAGAATTCCACCAAAGGTAAATATTTATCCCAACTCCCTTTGAAGTCTAGGACACAGAGTCTTAATAGATCTTCAAGAGTTTGAATAGTCCTCTCTGATTGTCCGTCTGTTTGAGGATGGTATGCCGAACTGAACCGTAAATCCGTGCCCATATCTTTTTGCAAACTAACCCAAAATCGTGAAGTAAATCTTGGGTTACGATCCGAAACTATGGATACTGGCATGCCATGCAATCTCACAATCTCATTTACATACATATGTGCAAGACGTTCAAGGGAATAAGTCTCCCGTATCGGCAAGAAATGAGCAGACTTGGTTAATCTATCAATAATAACCCAAATAGCATTTATGCCTTGAGAAACCGTTGGAAGACCCGTAACAAAATCCATGGTAATGTGTTCGCACTTCCATTTCAGAATCTCAAGTGGTTGCAACGGACCCTTAGGTACTTGATGCTCCGCTTTTACACGTTGACAAGTTAAACACCTCGAGATAAACTTTGCAATCTCTCTCTTTATATTGTTCCACAAAAATGTATGTCAAAGATCATGATACATTTTGGTACTCTCAGGATGGATTGCAAATGGTGTATTATGTGCCTCTGTCATGATCTTGTATTTCAAATCAGAGTCGTTAGGAACACAAAGTCTGGAGTGGACTCGAAGTATTCCTTCTTCATCGATTCTTGTTTCTGGAATAGCACCTTCTTGTACATTCTTCGTCATACACATCAGCTCCGAGTCTGTGGCTTGAGCAACTTTAACTTTATAGATTAAAGTTGGTTCTATGCGTATACTTGACATCATCGCACTCGTTCCTGCATATGATCTTATACTCAACGCGTCAGCTACCACATTTGCTTTTTCAGGATGGTATTGAATGGTGTGGTCATAAATCTTTTAATGACTCGAGAACGACGTCGTTGCTTGCGTGTTGAGTTCCTTTTGGGTGAAGAAATATTTGTGGCTTTTATAGTCTGAATATATCTCCACTTTCTCCCCATATAGATAGTGCCTCTAGATCATGAGTAAGATAATTCCTCTCATATTCTTTAAGTTGTCGCGAGGCATATGCTATGACTTTCCCATGTTGCATGAGAACACATCCTAACCCTTTTCCTGAAGCATCGATATAGATAACAAATCCATCCGAACTAGATGGTATTGTCAGAACAGGTGCCGAAATGAGTCTCCTCTTAAGCTCTTGGAAACTCTTCTCGCATTCCTCGCTCCATACGAATTTTGTATCCTTCCGAGTCAACTGAGTTAACGGAGTAGGGATTCGATAAAACCCTTCCACGAATATTCGATAATAACCATTAAGCTTCAGAAAGCTACGACTACTTGGCCACCGATTTTTGGTTGCTCTAACTTTGTATTGCTTCAATCATCACCGGGTCGACAGATACTCCATGTTTTGACACCACATGCCCAAGGAATGCTACTTCCTCAAGCCAGAACTCGAATTTCTTCAACTTAACATATAGCTTATTTTCACGAAGCCTTTGGAGTACCAGCTTCAAATAGTGCTCATGATCTTCACGACTTTTGGAATATATGAGGATGTCATCAATAAAGACAACAACGAACTGATCCAAATATTCCTTAAATACTTGGTTCATCATATCCATGAAAGCCGCAGGAGCATTAGTCAATCCAAAAGAGATGACTAAGAATTCATAGTACCCATACCGAGTTCTAAAGGCAGTCTTTGGAATATCCTCGATTCTAATCTCAAATTGATGATATCGTAAGCTAAGATCGATCTTTGAGAAGAATTGTGCTCCTTGCAACTGGTCAAACAGGTCATCAATACGAGGTAGAGGATACCTATTCTTGATGGTGACATGGTTGAATTCCCGATAGTCAGTACAAAGTCGCATACTCCCGTCTTTCTTCTTTACAAATAAAATAAGAGCACCCCAAGGAGATGTACTAGGACAAATGAAACCGATGTCCAACAATTCCTGTAGTTGGACTTTTAACTCCTGAAGTTCAATAGGAGCCATTCGATATGGTGTTTTAGAAATGGGCTTTGTACCAGGTTCAAGATCAATAAAGAATTTAACTTCACGTTCTAGGGGTAGACCAGGAAGTTCTTCAGGAAATACGTCAGGAAATTTACTAACAAAAGGAATATTATTCAAATCCGATGTGTCTTTATTCAAATCCATAACATGGGCTAAGAAAGCTTGACATCCGTTTTTCAATAAACGAATAGCTTTATGACTTGATATGACAGTGATTGATTTTAGTGGTTTAGTTGCTTGAATTCGTACCACAGGTTGGTTAGGAATATGAAAACTAACAACCTTAGAAAAATAATCAATTTTGGCATGATGAGTAGTTAACCAATCAATCCCTAAAATCACATCAAAAGCAATTATCTTTAAAGTGATAAGATCAATAGGTAATGTGATGGTGCCAACTTGGATCAAACAAGATTTATAAACAGTGGATGTGATGAAAGTTTCTCCTAACGGAGTCTCCACAGATAAATTAAAGTCTAATTTCTCCGGAGTCAAGTTTAAACGTTGAGCACAAGCAGGAGAGATAAATGAATGGGTAGCACCGATATCTAGTAAGGTATGAACTTCGTAAGAATTTATGATTAGCTTACCCGTGATCACCTCGTTTGGGTTCCTTGCATTTTGACCAGTCACGACAAACGCTCTTTCAGGAACCATTGACTTTGACTTTTCTGGGATAGCCTTTTGAGTCACCATCCCCACTGGACTTGGTTTTGCTATCGTACAATCTCGAGCGATATGTCCTTCCTTTCCACAATTATAGCATACCTTGAACTGTTGTGGGCAGTTTGGACTGATATGTCCCTCTTTCCCGCATTTATAGCATACGACCGGTGGTCGTTCTCCTCCCTTATAACCAGTTGCTGCTGGTGTTGACGTCTTCACATGGTCATTGTTGAATCTCCTCTTTTTAAAATCTCCTCCCGACTCGCTTCTTCTATTCTCATTGCCATGATTACCACCAGAGTGGTTACCATTTTTGTCCGTATTTTTCTTTCTCCGCAGGTTATCGTTGTTCTGATGACTGCTGTCACAAGTATGATCCTGGTTGTGGTCCTTAGGTTGAACGTACTCGTTATCTCGCTCTAATAATTGAGCCCTATTGACAACATCTGAATAGAGAGAAAATTTATGAGAAATGAGATATTGGCGTATGCGGGGTTTCAAACCTCTAAACATCCACGTCATACGTTCCTCATTCTCCACCAAATGAGGTGCAAACCTGGATAACTCTGCAAACTTTGCCTCGTACTAGGACACCGTCATGTTGTTTTATTCTAATCTAATAAACTCCACTTCCTTTATATGACGAATACTTTCAGGAAAGTACTTGTCATTGAACAGTTTTTGAAACGTCTCCCAAGACATGCTAAGTGCGGCTGGATGGGTACACTTCACAGATTCCCACCAGTAATCTGCCTCATTACGGAACATAAAGGTGGTGAATGGAACCTTCTGTTCTTCCGTGCATCCCAAGACATCGAATATCTTGGTGATTTGTTTAACCCACGTCTCTGCCTTAATCGAATCCGGCTTTCCCCAGAATTCTCGTGGTCCCAACTCCTTGAACTGTTTGGCTGTGACAAACCATGAATTGCTATCATTTCCTCCTGTATTTTGAACACGTGTCTCCCTCGTCTGATTTTGCATGAACTACAAAAAGCTTCTAAATATCCCGTCGTTCATCATCTGCTTAGTGGTGTTGTTCACAGAAAGTACATTGCCAGCCTGTTGCACGTTCTCCTAGTTAGTGAGTAAAGGTGTCTCCACGGTCTCATTTACTCCACTGTTAACATTCTCAGTCGACATTCTCAAATACTGCCATAAAACAAGGGTTAATTAAAGAAATTAACATATCACATAATATCCCTATATTCTGACCAACCAACAAATAAGCTTAGGTAGGACACACTAGTGAAGGATTTACTCGTCTCTCCCCTCCTAGTTCTATTCTCCGATCTTCGCCAGAGATCATATCCCTAAGCTCTGATACCAACTGTGACGCCCCCAAAATAGGTATACATCACCCATTTTGAGCCGTCAATAACATGGTATAGAAACAACTACAACTTTATTAATACAACATAAAAACTGTGAGTTTAAAAACAAATATTGTCTTCTAGACAATATCAACACTCAAATAAGTCCTCATTACAATTATTGGTACATTATTTTACAAAAATGGTGAGGACTACTAAAACAACTTTCTAGAACCTTCATTCCATTCCCCGACTAGTACTCGCTACATTTTCGCCTCCTGAGAAGAAAAATGGAACAAAAAGTAAAAGGGTGAGCTCAACCAGCCCAGTAAAGAATATTATGACTAAGATAATATAGAACAAATTATCGTTAGTCTTCAACAAGGGAAAAATCTGATAAAATACAATAGACAACAAGTTTTCAGATCAATATTTGCAGCGGAAATAATAATTCATAGATGAGTTACGTAGAGAAAGAAATCTACTATAATCTATGAATTTAAAAGTCCATCATCAATATTTTATCCCTGTAACATCAATCAATATTCATCTTGAATCAAATATTCATCTTTGCATTACATGCCAAAGATATTCATCAGTTGGTCATGTTCATCTCAACACATGTACATCTTTGCACTACGAGCCAAAGAAATTCAGTAATATCATCTTTTAGGACTAAGGATGATGAATTTTTTTTAAAGAAACCGAATCTAGTGAAACAAAAGAATAAATATTAAGGATTCGTATTTCAAACAATCCGAGTTCAAAAATACTTCATAAATAATCATAGTGAAGTAAAATTCAAGAATGATCAAAACATAGATACAATCAAAGCTAGTATCCATAATAGATATTTTGGACAAAAAACAAAAATTTAATTTTTACGTGAATAAGTGTCAGATATCGTGAATAGTGCAGATATCGTGAATAATAAACCCCGACACTAAAAGACAAGAATTTCACAAGAAAAATCTTACCAATATTCCGACATAATGATATTAGAAGAAATAATATCATTTTAAAAAAAAATAACATCCCTTACCTAAAAAAGAATAGTACTTCTGGCTGGAATATCAGATATAACGCTGAAGGAACGTGCACCGTATAGCAACACTCAAAGTATCAAAATACTCACAAGAATATGCTCGATAATATGGAGAGAGAAAACTTCAGTTTCTGGTGTGATTTTCAATTCTAACCTAAGCACCCTATTTATAGGAAAATGCTTAGAACACCAAAGCAGAAAATTTAATAAAATAATATTATTTATTAAATTTTTCCTACGCCCACTTTTGAAGATCTGAATTTAGCCATTAACATGTGCAAGTGGGGCCCACCAAAGTGTAAAAAACATTTTTATTAAAAAAATATTTAAAACTTCAAAAATTAATTTTTCTAGAACTTCGGAACTTCAATAATTCATAATAAATAGCCCTTTTATCAGAAAAATTCGAACCTTATGTCTTGTCCATACGAAATTCCATTATTTACAACTTTATAAGTTTAAGTTTTTCCAAATTCCAAACAGAAATTTACCGAAATCCACAAATGGGCGATTTTACACGCTATAATCAAATTTTAGTCAAGGAATGGGGTCCACAAACATGTTTAACATGTTTTAAACATTTTTAGTAACCAAAATACTCCTCCTCATATAGTCATATATTCCACATTCATTGTAAAAATATCACCATTATTATATTATTAAAATATAATAATATATTTAAATGAATTATTTTATCAGAAAAGATAAAATATCAATTTTCAACAATTGTCACATTAAAAATTTTCTCCATCTATATCCACATAAAATGAATATTTTCCTTATCATATAAATCAATAATTAATTATTCACAAATAATATTATAGAATCACAATACTGGCAACCAGACCGTTCTCAGGAAAGAGGGGGCTTTCCAAAAAGAATTTCTCCTTACTGGCGCGCAATTAGGTGACCAAACCTCTCCTTAGATAGAACTTTCTAGACATTACCAATAATGTTATCTAATAATATTATTCAAATAATATAAATTATTGATCTAATAAAGGAAAATACTGTGCAGTGACAATTATTGAAACAACAATAATATAAAATATCAACGTTGCAATTATTGAACCAATAAAATAAAATATTGAACAGTAATTATTGTAACAATTATTGAGTAGTGCCTTCTTATGTAAGAATCAATAATTTGTGCAATACCGTGTGCTACTGTGTTTTAACCATCAGTTATTCCAACAGTATTAACGGTTACAACTACGCCGTTATTTATAAACCACTTATACTTATCGTTTTCTTCATCCAATCGCTTTTCGTTATGGGGCCCACACAATTTTGCACTGCGTGCATTTAATATTCCCCGACGCATATGAATATTCCACGACCAAACTAATATTCACGACCACAATGAATATTTTATAACCACTTGCTTATTTGAAATATTTGTCCATTTTACCCATAACTAACCACATTAATCAAATCAACCCTTACTATTTCAAAATAATAAATAGAGGAAATTCAATTTCATTAATAATAAGTTGGGGTCTTACACCTTGTTTGGTAAAACAGATTTTAATTAAAGACTTAACATTCATTATGCATTGTTTGGCAAAACTAAATTAACCTCCCTTAACATATTTTAATAACTCCTTTATAATATAGTTTATGGTCATACTTAATCTAATTAATTCTAATAACAATTTATTAAATAAATTTACCACATAGATCAATACAACAAAATTATAATTTTCTTTATAATTAAAATTTTATTTAATCAACTAAATATTAAAATATTATCTCATGATGATCAATTTCCTTAACTCGTAAATTATTTATTTAACAAATAAATAATCAAATCAACTCACCTTAAATAAATATTTATTAAATAATAACACATCAATTAAAATATTTATTTAACTCAATAAATATTTTGAATTATAATTTAAAATAAAATTCTGGATTGTTACATCCTTCCCTCCTTACAAGGATTATGTCCCCAGAATCACAACTCAAACAAATCATTCGTCACATTCTTCCCTTCTTACAAGGATTTCCTCCTCGGAATCACCGAAACTGATGAGTGAGTTTTATACCCATAATTGAGTGCGTTTGAGCTTAATCTTTTGGATGTTTTTAAGTTTTTGTGTCTATTCATATATGTTTTACATTGTTTTGTAGGATTTGGGACAAAAGTTACTTGGATCGACGTTCGGGGTGGCTAGATTCGCGTGTTCGGCTTGCCATTTACGTAGTAGTCACTTTAGAGCCAATTTGACTATAGATCCGGACTTTATTTCGAAAATCTTAAAGAATGAAAGTTGTAGATCTACTTCTCCTCTTTCTGGAACATCTTGAATCATCAAAATCGGAGTTCGGACGAAGAAGTTATGGCCATGTTCCCAAAGGACGTCAGAGCAAAAAATGTCAGAACTTGTAACAGCGCCGGGGCGCTATTCTTAGTTCATTTTCCAGCGCCGGGGCGCTATAAGGCAGATTCTCAGTGTCATGAACAGTGTTGGGGCGCTGGGGAAGAGGTGAAGTGCGGCTTTGACGCTGCGTTTTGGTAATTTGACACCTTTTTGACTCCAAATTGGATTGGGTTTGTTCCAAAACTAAAAATTGGACTTGTAACCTATAAATACATGATGTAAGACATAAAATAAAGGGGAGATTACATAGATTAGACTAGATTAAACACTCCTTTAGATTATAACACAACCCTAGTTCTTATTAGTTTTGGAGATTGAAGCAACTTGGAGACCATTGAAGATTCAAAGCAAGAGCAAGAGGGGAGCATCAGATTTGCTGACAATAGATTATATTCTCTTCTCTTCTCTTACTTTTATCTTTTAATGTCTATTCAATTGTGGATTCTTGATTTTAATTCATTAATTATGAAGTAACTCTTTTATTAAGATTTCAATTGAACTTTTTATGGCTATGAATTAGTTATTCATTATATTCCAATTATTTGTGTCAAAGTGAGTTGTTTATCTTGCCTTATGCTTATTGATTAATTATCTGATCAGTAATTACCTTGTTACTCTAGAAGGAATTGAGAAAGGAATTCTAGGGTTAGAACTTGGCATGGTGACATGTGACTTAGTTATTTGCACAGTGAATAAGTAGGTTTGTGAATAGAATGAGAATATCTATTTTCCGCATATAACACATAAAGAATTGGGATTGTAACGAGTTTAATTCAATTGTTTTGCATAGAGATATAGCAAAATTAATCTGGGTTAAATAGAAGGCAATTGATCACTTGAGAAAGGGCTTTTGGCATTTGAGAATTCCTGTTAACAATTCAGTAGACATAATAATTGGGATAATTGGATAATTGGTTTATAGTTCATAATTGGGGATATTGGAGTCTTAATCTTGATTTATCTGAATTCATTCGTTAAAGTCTTAGTTTTAATTGATTAATTTAGTTTTCTTAATTAGAAAAATCACGATTTGAGATTGTTTAAATAAAATTAGTTTGGTTAAGAATTAGTACTTGGTGATTTTTATCAAATAATTCCTCGTGGGAACGATACTCTACTTTCACTTTATTACTTGTTGACCATGTATACTTGCACGTATTCATTGATTGCGAAATCGATCAACAGAAACCCTACCTTACTCAGGTTTTCATCAAATCTTTTCGTTGAATAACTTCAACACATTACCTTAATATAGGTTTTATATTTCCTACTCCCACCATTCTTGATAATAAATTCTTATAAATTTAATTTCATAACTTTCACTTGAATTCAATTATATTTTGAGTATTATATATATTCTTTAACACATTCATTTCCTTCTCTAAGGATCATTATCATAAACACTCGAGATATTACATTCACCCATTCTTCTAAGAATTTCGTCCTCAAAATTTTATTTATTAATCTTCATTCAATCAATCTATCAAAATAGATTTTATGTTAATACTTTATTTATTCATTGGGTTCTATAACCATTTCTTTCCACAAAGATCTTTCTATAATTATTAAACTTTTCTATTAAAAGTTTTACATTATTCTTTGATAACTCATCTCCTCCTCATTTCAAAATTTCTTTTCTCACTTATTCAATATATTCATCATTTAGTGTCGCATTCTACGACTTACTTCTTTCTAAGGAATATCATCCTTAGCACATTCGCCTTTTACAATAGCAAGAATCTTCTACAATTGCTCAATAATTGGGAAGCAGTATGAATAACTCAGGAATTTAAAAGATTCCAAATCATGCTGAGGGGTCATAAAACCTTGAACTATGTCCACGGTTATAAGTACTCTTTTAACTTAAATCTTAACAGTCATTAGACTATAGGGACTTCCGTACTTAGGGTGTTAAGCCCTTCGTACGAGGTATTGTGCACTTTGTCCACGGTTATAAGTACTCTTTCAACTTAAACCTTAATAATCATTAGACTATAGGGACTCCGGTACTTAAGGTGATCAGCCTTTTGTACCATGTATTGTGCACAAACATCTAAACGCTTCCGCGTAATCCCCTATAAAAGGGTTGTTCATCTCAGCTTTTCAACATCTGAATCCGCACCAAAACAATTTGGTTTGGCATACCTTCACAAGAAATGCTTGAATTTTATGAACATCTTTCAATATTCGTCTAGTTGAATCAAATAGCATAGACTTCTACAATAATTCGGACATCAATCGAAATATACATATATATATATATATTCTAATATCTTAAAGAAATCTCAAAAATCTTTTTATGACGTCATGATACCGCACTTAATTTATAGTCTGTTTGAGGATTCCATCATTTGGTGATTTTATCATACTACATCATACCATAGTGGGCTGACGATCCTTAGATCACATCCAACACTAAGTAATACTGCATTCATGACTCCATCATTTTTATCATCTCTGCACCCGGTCATATGATTCATTAATGATATAAAAATACATTTTGATATATTTCAAATTATTTTTTTCTAGCCGAAACAAACAACATAGATACGCGAATAATAGCAATTTTTTAAAAATCCTTTGGTTCACTAGTGTTGTGACGCCCCCAAAATAGGTCCATTCCATCCAACCCATTCTGAGTCGCCAAATACATGGTACAGAAATAACTACAACTTTATTATTACAACATATAAACTGTGAGTTTAAATACGAGATATTGTCATCTAGACAATATCCACACCATAAATAAATCCCCATCATAATTATTGAAACATTATTTTACAAAAATGGTGAGGACTACTAAACAACTCTCTCTAGAACCTTCATTCCATACCCCGACTAGTACTCGCTACATTCTCGCCTCCTGAGAAGAAAAATGGGACAACAAGGAAAAGGGTGAGCTCAACAAGCCCAGTAAAGAATATTATGACTAAGATAATATACAACAAATTATCGTTAGTCTTCAACAGGGAAAAATCTAATAGAATACAATAGACAACAAATTTTAAATCAATATTCGCAGCGGAAATAATAATTCATTAGAAGAGTTAAGTAGAGAATGCAAACTACTATCTTCTATGTATGAATTTAAAAGTTCATCGTCGATATTTTATCCCTGTAACATCAATCAATATATATCTGGAATCAAATATTCATCTTTGCACTACAGGCCAAAGATATTCATCAGTCGGTCATGTTCATCTCAACACTGCTCATCTTTGCACTCACGGCCAAAGATATTCATCAAGAAATCATTCATCTTTACTTCTGTGCCAAAGATATTCCATAATATCATCATTTAAGACTGAAGATGATGAAAAATATTTTAAAGAAAGCGAATCGGTGAAACAAAATGACAAGGATTAAGGATTAAAGATTCGTACTTTGTTTTATCCACGTCCAAAAATGTGGCGCCCCAAAATTTGGTATCGTCACCCATCTTGGGTCGCCACTTAAATGGTACATAAATTCAAATACAACTTACTAACCTAAGCGTAGGTATGCAATCGACATAAAGCGTGAGTTTGAATACAAATATTGTCTACTAGATATTATACAAACTCAAAAGGAGTCCTCATTACAACTATTATCACACTATTTCACGAGAATAGTGAGGACTACTAATGCTATCCTCGGACCATTACTCCGTTCCCGACTCTCGTCCCACTATGTTCTCATTTCTGAAGAGAAGAAACGGTGAAAGAAAGGGTGAGCTCAACTAGCCCAAAGAAGAAATATTATGACTAAGATAATGCAGAATAAATTATCATTAGCCTTCAACAGTGTTAAACTGATAAAATACAATAGACAACCAGTTTAACTGCAGCGGAATATGCAATCCATTAAAAGAGTCAAGTAAAGAATAAAATCTACTATCTTTTAGGTTTTAAAAGGTTTTCATCAATTTTTTTATCATTTAGACTCAGTTTAATGAATAAACAACAATATCTAATCATCCCTGTACCACGGTCAAGGATTTTCATCAAATTATCAATGGTCATGACTATACGAATCACCCCTGGTCATAATCATACCAAAAACTATCCATCATTGCATTCTGACCCACCGAGGACTTTTATCACATCATTTATAACAAGCCATGATTATCTAGGATGATCCACGGTCATAATCATACTAAGTTCATCTATGCACGTAAGTAAGCAAAGATAACATAATATATCATGAGGATGATGACAATGACATAATAATTCAATAAAACAAGTTCAAGAATTATTTTATCCGAGGAATTAATAACGTCCAAATTGTTAACAAGATCTTTGTTTTTAGAGTAAAATTCAAGAATGATCGGAAGAATATTTCCATGAAAGAGATCTTTGGATGAAACGCAAATATCAAGGATATTCTACTAATTTCATGGAGTATAGAAGTCAAAGTTTTAACCAATTGGGTATAATAAAGAATGGAATAACAAAAGAAATCACCATGCATGCGGTGCTTGCGCATAAGCGAGTTATTCAACAGAGAATAATAATAACGGAACCGGTCGAAGGTGAAATTCACGCAAGCGGGATGATCCAACGAGAATAATAAATCTTTGAATAATAAACAATGGAAACCGGGTTTGGTGTAAAACACACGAGACGAGGATATTCCAATGAGAATAATAAATGCGGAATAATAAACAATGGAACTGTGTCGGTGTAAAACACACAGACGAGGATATTCAATAGAATTATAAAGAATGGAATAATGAAGAAGATCACCAAGTATAGGGATTCAGCGTATACTGAGTTATTCCAATGAGAATAAATAAGAATGGAATAACATAAGGATTTCACCAAGTATAGGGTATGCATGCTCGAGGTTATGTATAGGGTATACCACTTTTTACATGTTATTCAATGAATAATAATGAATGGAATAATGAAGTTCTCTTCATGAATAAGAAAGAATAACAACACGGCCGAATTACAACAAATAATACCCCTTACTTAGTAAAAGACCTTTGGATATCAAAGTAGTAAAGTACCGAGAATACTCTTCTTCTTTTCTCTCTATAGATTTTCTCTCTATAGCTTCTCTCTATAATTTCTTTCTCTAGAGTTTCAGTGAATTCGTAAGAAAATAATGAAGGAATGAGCTTCTATTTATAGGAAAATAGAATGCATAGTAATTAATCCATGAACGGTCCAGATTGATTTACTTTAATCGGCGGTCCATATTTAAAGCAAAATCTTTTAAATAAAATATAATATATTCTATTTATATAAAAATATTTTACTATGCAAACACTATGCAACACTATACAAAACACTATGCAAAACACTATGCAACACTATGCATAATAAAATATAATATATTTTATTTATAGAATAACTTTAATAAAGTATTACATTTTTATATAAAATGATGTTTCATTTTATTACGTTAATAATCTGAATAAAACAAAACATCATTATCATTATAATAATTCATATATTATTAATCGACAATAATGGAATCAAACTGAGTGACTTCTCACATAAGCATCGATAATCAATACTGCAGGTGTCTTATGCAACCACACGTATTCTTTGTACTTTTACTACTAGAGAGTAGTTCAACAATATCAACCAGTAAAACTTCCTTCGTTGTTTCAATAAAATATTTTTTGTCGTTTTTCAATCCGACAATAATTACATTGTCGGGTCCACCAATGATTGAGCCGTTGTACGAATATTCCCTGCTAAACCGAATATTCCCCGACCAATCGAATATAATATAACCACTTGCATACTTTGAAAAATTTATAAATACTACCCACAACTATAATATTATCTCAAATTCACACCATAATATTAAAAATTATTTCGACAAAATTTAAATCTTTATTGATAAAATCTGGGGTCTCACAATCTCCCCTCCTTATGGAATTTCGCCCTCGAAATTAGGGTACGTACCTGGTATGATAAAGAGGTGAGGATACCTTGAATACCTTTATCATTGAAAACATTAAATTCATCTTTGCAATCCGGCCAAAGATATTCATTAACAATTCATCTTTGCACTACAGGCCAAAGATATACAATTGTAAAACAAATAATACTGAGACTCAGCTTAATAGTATCACAACCATGAATTATTCATGTACCATCTTGGCTAAGGATATTCGTGTTTTCAATTACGGTCATGATTATACCGAATAATCCGTGGTCATAATCATACCAAGTCTATCAATGCACTACGGCCAAAGATGACTTTTACCACATCCATGAATTAATATTTCATTGCTGAGACTTAGCTCAATAATTAATCCATATCATCGAATCATCCACGCTTTACTCTGTGCCAAGGATATTCATTAGTATCACGACCACGAATTATCCATGCACTATGGCCAAAGATAATCGTGTATTCATTAGTATCACGAGCACAAATTATCCATGCTTTTCTACTACCGAAGATAATCGTGTATTCATTAGTATCACGACCACAATTATCCATGCACTACGGCCAAAGATAATCGTGTATTCATTAGTATCAAGACCACAATTATCCATGCACTATGGCCAAAGATAATCGTGTATTCATTAGTATCACGACCACAAATTATCCATGCACTACGACCAAAGATAATTGTGTATTCATTAGTATCACGACCACAATTTATCCATGCACTACGGCCAAAGATAATTGTGTATTCATTAGTATCACGACCACAAATTATCCATGCACTACGGGCAAAGATAATTGTGTTTTCAATTACGGTTATGATTATACCGAACAATCCCTGGTCATAATCATACCAAGTCCATCTATGCACTACAGGTCATAGATGACTTTCAACATAATATAAGCGTGAGGATAATGATATAAAGAATCAATCAAATGAGATAAAGGATAAATATTAAACATTTATAATATAATTTATCCAGGATTCAAGAATATCCCCATGTTATCAATCACTTAATAATCTCATAATCTAATATCATTAATATTATAACAATATTTTAATCACTTCTTAATTTATAAACAATTTATCTCAATTGTTTACGCTTTACCATATAATGCATTTAATCATTCAAAAATGTCATACTCATTAGATATCATCACCAATTATCAAATCCTCAAAAAAATATGCATATACTCTATATAGGATTCTCTAGCCATAAAATCTTATTTTCAACTTTGTTACTTCACATAACATATTTAACTCATATGTTAAGTAACTAAACTATTTTCATGAAAATACCAAATCAGTCCCAAAAATATTTCTTTTCTGGGATTTAGCATAATATAGTCCCATAATGAAAATATATTTTCTCGGAATTTTAAAATTCATTTACTATTTTTAAAAATCAATTTCTAATTAATTTCTTAAGAAATTAGCTACCTCAAGTTTAACTCTAAAAATTCCCAAATCTTGGCAAGACCTTACACATGTTAACGTGAGCTTCTAGTTTAAATTTCATGGTCATCGGAGTTATAGAACTCCGGTTATAGCATTTTTCGTCGGAAAAACCTAAATATTGAAATAGTCATAACTTGCTCATTTTAAGTCAGAATGAGCTCATTTTTGGACAGGAGGTACTTTATACCATATACTTTCATGTCCCAAAAGGCCAGAATTTTTCTCATAATTTAAGTGGCCAAAACAGCCCCTCTAAAATCATGGCAGTGAAATTTTTTCAATTTTTGCAGCTTTGCACTCCTTTGCTAAAATCAGTCCACACAAAAATCTACAACACCTTTTCCAGTAATTTCACTTGGATTAGTTAGGTAACTCATAGATCTAACTCTAGGACTTGGCCACACTCAAAAATTCAAAATATAATAGGAGATATGGTCAATTGAATTTCATGTTACGTTTTTCACCAAAATCTGATTTTCAACTCTTTGTGATTTCTAAGAAACTTTCATGTTTTCACATAATAACCAACATAACTCATCATAACACTTACTAATACTTCATATACCCATGATTTTCATTAGTCCAATGCTTTTATTACGACTTTCATCATAATCCTCGTAAACAGATCCTTTTAGTTGAAGAAATATTTGAGGGTTTAAGAAATGGGTTTTTGTACTGGGGTCAATACAAAATTCGATTTCACGTTCTAGGGTAGGCTAGGAAGTCTTCAAGAATACGCCAAAAAATTTATTAATGATAGAAATATCATTCAAAACTATTACTCTCATCCAAGACTTGGATAGTACGTCACATTAATATCAACGGTGACTTATCCCTTAACACTTTGAGATAGCACCTCACAATGATACCTATCAACTTGCCATCTTGATCACACGACATAGCCTCTGAGAAAGTCCGGCTTGCATTGCATTCCACAAGGAAGTCAACAACGAAAGGATCGGGCTCTTTACTTATGGTTTGATATAATGGTGATTAACTTTAGGATTTGGTTACTTTGAATTAGTATAACGAGGTTGGTTAGGAATATGAAAGCTAACAACCTTACAAAAAGATTAATGAGTAGTTAATCAATCGTTTTCAAAAATTACCTCAAAGGCAAGTATTTTCAAAGAGATAAGATCGACAAGTAGCGTGAAAGTGTTTATTTGAAACAACAAGATTAATAAGCGAGTGGAGGTAATGAAGGTTTCTCCCAACGAAGTTTCAATAGATAAATCAAAGTCTAATTTCTCGAGTCAAATTTAAGCGTTGAACACAAGCAAGAGAGATAAAAGAATGGGTAGAACCCAGGTATCTAATAAGGTATAGACTTCGCAAAAATTTATAATTAACTAACTTCCGTGCTAACTTCGTTCGGGTTACCCACTTTTTGAGAAGTCACGAAAAACGCTCTTCCTGAAACAACCGACTTTGTTTTGTCCGTATCCGCCTTTGGTGCCACTATCCTAGCTGGACTTGACTTCACTATACGACAAAATCGAGCTAAACGACCTTCTCTTCTTGAAATTTCCACTTCTATTATCTTTGCCATGATTACCACCGAAGTGGTTACCATTCTTAGCATGATAATTTCCCCCACGATGGTTATCATTGTTCTGATAGCCGTTGCCACCAGTATGATTATTATCGTGTTGTTGGTCGTTTACCTTTTGTTTGAAATTTGAATCAACACTCTCATGTGCTTCATTGCTTATCTCGGCATTTTAGGATGCCATTCTCAAACTCTTGTCACAAAACAAGGGTTAATTGACATGTAACAAATTATCCCTATATTCTGACCGACCAATAAAATAGCACATAAACTTAGGTAGGTCATTCTAGCGAAGGTATTCCCCGTCTCTCCCCTCCTAGTACTATTCTCACCTCTTAGCCAAGGATTATATCTCTAAGCTCTGATACCAACTGTGACTCTGGACACCAACTTATGTCAGCACCTCACATTGGTACCTATCAGCTTGCCACTGAAAGACGGCGTCCCCTACGGAGAGTCTGGCTTCGGTACATTCCCCATCAACAGGAAGTCACTAGCGAGAGGCTCGGGGCTCTTCACACTTATTGCTCTGATACCAACTGTGACGCCCCCAAAATTAGGTATACGTCACCCATCTTGGGTCGCCACTTACATGGTACATAAATTCAAATACAACTTACTAACCTAAGCGCCGTGTACTAATACGACATAAAGCGTGAGTTTGAATACAAATATTGTCTACTAGATATTATACAAACTCAAAAGGAGTCCTCATTACAACTATTATCACACTATTTCACAGAATAGTGAGGACTACTAATGCTATCCTCGGACCATTACTCGTTCCCCGGCTCGTCCCGGCTATGTTCTCATTTTTCAAGAGAGCGGTGAAAGAAAGGGTGAGCTCAACTAGCCCGAGAAGAAATATTATGACTAAGATAATGCGAGAATAAATTATCATTAGCCTTCAACGATGTTAAAGCGATAAAATACAATAGACAACCGGTTTAAGCTGCGGTGTGAATATGCAATCCATTAAAAGAGTCAAGTAAAGAATAAAATCTACTATCTTTTAGGTTTTAAAAGGTTTTCATCAATTTTTTATCATTTAGACTCGGTTTAATGAATAAACAACAATATCTAATCATCCCCGTACCACGGTCGAGGATTTTCATCAAATTATCAATGGTCATGACTATCGAATCACCGGTCATAATCATACCAAAAACTATCCATCAACGCTTTACTGTGCCACCGAGGACTTTTATCACATCATTTATAACAAGCCATGATTATCTGGGATGATCCTCAGTCATAATCATACTAAGTTCATCTATGCACGTAAGCCAAAGATAACATAATATATCATGAGGATGATGACAATGACATAATAAATGCAATAAAACAAGTTCAAGAATTATTTTATCCAGGAATTAATAATGTCCAAATTGTCAACAAGATCTTGTTTTGTAGAGTAAAATTCAAGAATGATCGGAAGAATATTTCCATGAAAGATCTTTGGATGAAACGCAAATATCAAGGATATTCTACTAATTTCATGGAGTATAGAAGTCAAAGTTTTAACCAATTGGGTATAATAAAGAATGGAATAACAAAAGAAATCACCATGCATGCGGTGCTTAGCATGACGAGGTTATTCAATGAGAATAATAATAACGGAACCGGTCGGTGAAATTCACAAGCAGGATGATCCAACAGAATAATAAAAATTTGAATAATAAATAATGGAACCAGTCCGGTGTAAAACACATGAACAAGATATTCCAAATGAATAATAAAGAATGGAATAATGAAGAAGATCACCAAGTATAGGGGATTCAGCGTATCTGAGTTATTCAATGAGAATAAATAAGAATGGAATAACATAAGGATTTCACCAAGTATAGGGTATCGCATATACGAGGTTATGTATAGGGTATACCACTTTTACATGTTATTCCAAAGAAAATAATAATGAGCGGAATAACGAAGTTCTCTTCATGAATAAGAAAGAATAACACTCGACAGTACGTACAACAAATAATACCCCTTCTAGTAAAAAGACCTTTGGATATCAAAGTAGTGAAGTACGAATTCTCTTCTTCTTTCTCTCTATAGATTTTCTCTCTATAGCTTCTCTCTATAATTTCTTTCTCTAGAGTTTCAGTGAATTCGTAAGAAAATAATGAAGGAATGAGCTTTTATTTATAGAAAAATAGAATGCATAGTAATTAATCCATGAACGGTCCAGATTGATTTACTTTAATCTGACGGTCCATATTTAAAGAAAAATCTTTTAAATAAAATATAATATATTCTATTTATATAAAAACATTTTACTATGCAAACACTATGCAACACTATGCAAAACACTATGCAACACTATGCATAATAAAATATAATATATTTTATTTATAGAATAACTTTAATAAAGTATTACATTTTATATAAAAGATGTTTACATTTTATTACGTTAATAATACGAATAAAACAAAAGCGTCATTATCACTATAATAATTCATATTATTAATCGTGATAATGGAATCAAGTGAGTGACTTCTCACATAAGCATCGATAATCAATACTGGTGTGCTACTATGCAACCTACGTATTATTGTACTTTTACTACCTAGAGTAGTTCAACAAGATCAAGCGGTAAAACTTCCGTCGTTATTTCAATAAAATATTTTTGTCGTTTTTTTTCAATCAAACAATAATTACATTGGGGTCCACCAATGATTGAGTAGTTATACGAATATTCCCTGCTAAACCCAAATATTCCCCACCAATCGAATATAATATAACCACTTGCATACTTTTGCAAAATTTATAAATACTACCCACAACTATAATATTATCTCAAATTCACACCATAATATTAAAAATTATTTCGACAAAATTTAAATCTTTATTGATAAAATCTGGGGTCTCACAAAAAATACCTCAAAAATAATCATAGGGGTGTAAAATTCAAGAATGATCAAAACATGGATACAATCGAAGCTAGTATCCAGAATAGATATTTTAGACGAAAAGAAAAATTTTCATTTTTCAAATTGAATAGTGCCGTGATTCGTGGATAGTCTTCAGTATCGTGAATAAAGGCCGTATATCGTGAATAGTAACTCGACACCAAAAGATAGAAATTCCACAAAAACATCTTCACGCTTCATGAATAGTACTCGTGAATAGTAACTCATGAATAGTAACTCATGAATAATAACTCGTGAATAGTAACTCATGAATAGTAACCCCGACATGAAAAAGTTCCAAATTTGATAAAAAGTTCCAACCAATATTTCAAAGATAATGATATTGAAGAAATAATATCATTTGAGAAGAAAATAACATCCCTTACCTCGAAAAGACAAGTCTTTAGTTGAAACAGGATATAGGCTATGACTTGAACTTGCACCGTATAGAAATACTCAAAGTATACTCAAAATACTCACAAGAATACGCTCGATAATATAGAGAGAAAACTTGATTTACGGTGTGATTTTCAATTCTAACCCTAAGCACCCTATTTATAGGAAATTGCTTAGAACACCAAAGCGAAAATTGAATATAATAATATTATTTATAAACAAAATTCCTTAGCCCACCTTTGAAATCTGATTTCAGCCATAATACATGTTAAATGAGGTTCACAAACTCACCAAAATGTTTTTCTCAAAATAATTAATTAAAACTCCCAAAAATCAATTATTTTGAATTTGAAACTTCAATAATTCATGATAAATAGCCCTTTTATCAGAAAATTCAAATCTCACGAGTTTGTATAGGAAATTCAATTTCTACAACTGCGGAAGAAAGTTTTCCAAATTCAAATGTAAATTGATCGAAATTCACAAGCAGACGATTTTACAATTTATAATCAAATTTCGGTCAAGAAATGGGGTCCACCGACACACAAAACATGTGTTAATCATTTAATGCCACAAAATACTCTTCCTCCTCATATACTCATATATCCCACATTCATTATAAAAATATCACCAGTTAATATATTATTAAAATAATATATTTAAATGAATTATTTTATCGAAAATGATAAAATATTAATTTTCAACAATTGTCATTTTAAAAATTTTCTCCATCTATATCCACATAAAATCAATATTTTTCTCATCATATAAATCAATAATTAATTATTCACAAATAATATTCTGAATCATAAGATTGTGACAACTGAGGCCATTCCCGGAAAGAGGGGCTTTCAATAAGGATCTCTACTTACTTGCGCAATTAGGTGACCAAACCTCTCCTTAGATGCGAACTTTTAGACATTGCCAATAATGTTTTCTAATAATATTATTGAGATAATATGAATTATTGCTCAGATAATGGAAAATCTTTTGTGTAATGACAATTTATTGAAACAACGATAATATAAAATATTAATGCAAACAATTATTGAATCAATAAAATAAAATCTTTGAATAAGTAATTCTTGTAACAATTATTGAGTAGTGCCTTCACGTAAGAATCAATAATTGGTGCAATCTCGTATCTTCTTGTTCAACAACGCAGCGTATTAGTGTGTTTTAACCACCGGGTATTCCAACAAGATACTTGGTAAATAACTACGTAGTTATTTATAAACAACTTATATTTGTCGTTTTCTTCATCCAATCGCTTTTCCGTTATGGGGCCCACAAAAGACTGGTCGTCATACGAATATTCCCGAAAGCATTTGAATATTCCACAACCAAACGAATATTCCCAAACAATAATGAATATTTTATCACCACTTGCTTATTAAAGAAATATTTGCGCATTTTACCCATAACTAACCACATTAATCAAATCCACCCTTACTATTTCAAAATAATAAATAAAGGAAATTCCTTTTTATTTAAAAAATTTCGGGGTCTTACAAGTGTGACCCAACATTTTTTTCAAAAATCAACAGTATAACCAAAGGCACGAAGTCAATAAATTTCAAAAATCTAGCAAAGCTAGAAGATTTGGAATATCTAATTTTCTCCATCAATTTTAATCTTTACACTAAATATTCTTGTATTTCAACTTACATTCCTCCTATATCCCCAGTATAGTTCATCAAACTTACCGCACATTGAAAGTTCAGGAACTTGCCACAATAATATGAGTTTAAGAACTTATCCTAGTCAGACCATATGCGTCCATTCGCTGAGGGGTTCAAAACATACCAAATTATTATGATTCACGAACTTACCATATGCTTTAGTTTTAAGAACTGCACCTAATCCTAATAATATTTGACTAATCTTAATAGTTTCTAACTATCAAATATACACATGAGAAAAGAATCACCTTTTCACCCCATATACATTGATAGCGCGACACCGACATTCCAATGATTATCAATGTGATAAACTGAGTGCAAGCACAAAACCCTCGCCCATACAAAGGTTTGTACAACTCAGCCATCACATGAGTCCTCAATTGAAATCCCTCCTAACTATAAAATAAGTGCAAGCACAAAACCCTCGCCCATACAAAGGTTTGTACAACTTAGCCATCACATGAGTCCTCAATTGAAATCCCTCCTAACTCTATCTTGCTTATAACTTGCTCTTTGCTCAATACGAGTTTTTTCGTACCTCATCATTTATAACTCCTCGCGAGTTTACCTCGTACTATTTCATAGTACATCATCTTCATAGCATCAAGCTATAATTATTCAAACATTACAGACCATCTTTCTTTTATAACTTAAATTGATCACGTCTTGATCTTATTCAATAATCATCTCCCTTAAAATTCTTTTCTTAACTCGTGATCGTTTTGTTTTACGATCCTCTTTCTTACCTTTTTCATCATACGTATCCATTTTCTATACTTGGTACACATTGAGTCAGTAATAGTTTCAATATGGTGTGCTAAGTGGTTTCCTACAAACAACCAACAAACTAGGTTCCCAGTTGCTAGTTCGTATATAGCTTTGCTCTATGAAGGAATCGTTTAGCCTAAATACCATACATCAACTATTATAGAGTACAACTGTACCATACTTAAATATAACTTTTTGATTTTTAACTTCTTTATCATCTTCTCCTTTATTCTCTAAGGTTATAGCCTAGGGTACTCTTACCTATGGTTTATAACCTACAGCTTTGATACCAACAATGACCCCAAAATTCATACAATTTAATTCTCGACTTCGGTCGTTAATAATACATTCAACCTCTAATTTTACATCATTAAACGATAATACAACCATTGAAATTTGTGGAATAATTAATATTTTCTATTACAAACTATCCTCGTTCCCAAAACCTTAAACCTTTACTTCTAAATTATCTCAGAATCATTTTAATACTACAATAGTTTACATCATAAAACGATATTACAATTCAACATTAATACATTATTCGGAACCTTAAACATTATTCAAATAATAATAACACAACCAAAGTGTATAAATCTTCAAGTATCACATCTGATTCATATCTTTCAAGTAACACATAACTTTGCCTTGAATCTTGAACCTACAAAAGTGGTTATTTTCAAGGTTGAGCTCGACAGCCCAGCAAAATCTAACAGTTTTCATGCATCACATAGCACATAATAACATGCACAACATATAACATACATGCTACAGTTCATATAACAAGTATAAACATTGAGTCCTTACTCAATCAGCTTGCTTTAATCAATCAACATAGTCATAAATTTACTTTAACATTTCATACTTTCAACATATATATAACACATCATGCTCTTTGCAATAAAGATTTAAAACAGTTAATCATCAAGTTCACATAGCAAATAGGAACTGAAAGACTTGCCTGATTCGTAGTTTATGAACTACGACTTAACTGCTTAACGCTTATCTGCACTTCATGTATTCCTACACAGTTATATAATCATGGATTCACATCCATTAGTCATATATTTCATACATTCTTAATATAATAGTACGTAATGTTACATTGTTTCATAACTAGGTTTGTAAAACCTTAATTTCACTTCTTCATCATACTCTTAGAATAGCTAGGCATGTATAAGTATACCTTAACCATCCATACTTGACATCAAATAGGTTGTGATCTATTTTCAAGTTCACATTCAAATTACTTAGCTCCATAATGATTTATTTCAATTAATAAGGCTTAACAACTTTCTTTAACAAGATTTGATGTTATAAGCTTTTAAACCATATATTCGTACTAATAGGCCTCTAATAGCATGCTCACATGTATCTATCTCATTTACATAGACATAACATAGTTCATACTTTTAAAACATGCTTAAATAACTTATGTCATGCTTGACTAGTTGAGTGCGCATATCATTCACGTTTTAATACTTAGTTTACAAAAGATAATGGAGTTGGTCTTTGAAATCATTTTATCATTAATGATGTAGTATAGCAGATATAAGACAACTTTTAAAACTCTTATCATAAGTAACTAAGTCATGATAACATCTTCTCAAGTTCAAAACCTACCTCGTGTAGCATTCATGCACCTTAGTTCTATTATATCATGTTTCTCTTGAAAACTTTTCTAACACAAGGTCTAACAAATTTTGTAAGACCCCGAATTTTATGAAATAAATTATTCAATTTTTCTTATAATTATTATTCAGTAAATGGTTAAATTGATAAAAAGTTAAAGTTAAGGATGATATATATAAAATTTTTAAAATACGCAAGTGGTTATAAATTACTCATTTCTATTGGGGAATATTCGTTTGGTCGTGGAATATTCTTATTGTCGGGGAATATTCGTATGACGGTGCAGCCATTTGTGGGCCCCATAACAGAATAACTGTCGAATGAAGAAAATGACAAGTTCGAGTTTTTATAAATAACGGCGTAGTTATTACTGAATTAACTTCTTGTTGGAATACACGGTGGTTAAAATCTGATGTCTGGCGTGGTTGCTTAAAGTAGCACACGGTATTGCACAGTATTGTTGAATCATTGATTCGTATGTAAGAAGGCACTACTCAATAATTGTTATAGTAATTACTGTTTAATATTTTATTTTATTGATTCAATAATTGTTGCGTTGATATTTTATATTATTGTTGTTTCAATAATTGTCAACACATGATATTTCCCATTACCGGATCAATAATTCATATTATTTGAATAATATTATTAGATAGCATTATTGGCAATGTCTAGAAAGTTACATCAAGGTGAGGTTTGGTCACCTAATTGCTTGGCGCCAAGATGAGGAGAAATCCTTATCGGAAAGCCCCCTCTTTCCTGAGAACCACCTGGTTGTTATAATTGTGATTCTGTAATATTATTTGTGAATAATTAATTATTAATTTTTTTTGCTAAATAATAATTAATTATTAATTTATATGATAAGGAAATATTTATTTGATGCGGATATAAATGATGAATTTATTTATGTGGTTATAAATGAAGGAATTAATATTGAGGTGTTTTATCAGTATTTTTGTCGGAATGGAGGTATTAAAAATCAAATCAGTATTTTTACGATATATTGTGTGAGTTATAATATTTAATCCGACCGTTGGATCGTTGTGATTTTTGGATATGTTATACATATATAAGTTGAGTATATGTCCACAAATTTTGAACTGTTAAAAATGAACATATGATTTGTTATGAATTTTAAAAGGTGACTGATTCGGAAATTAGGTTTATAAATGATTTTGGTGGAAAATTCTAGAATACGTGGGCCCCACCTATGGTTGGTGAAGAAATGTGCTAAAATTCTAATTCAAATGTGGTGGGTGGCAATAGTAGCAGGTAAAGCCATCAGGTAGCAGGTCAAGTCTGCTTCGGCGTGCTAACATTTTCCTATAAATAGAGGGCTAAGTTAGAAATGAAAATCACACGAGAAACATAAACTTTCTCTCTTTCTCTTTCTATATTATCAAGAGTATTTTGTGAGTATTTAGATACTTTGAGAGTTGCTATTCAGTGCAAGGTTCCTTCGACTTTACATTCCGGTTAGAAATACTACTTTTTTGAGGTAAGGGATTTTAAGGATTATTATGTTTATCATGTTTCGTAATTTTTCTGACCTTCAAAAATTTTGGAAAAATTTGAAATGATAATTTGATGAGTTTCCTAGATTGTGTCCAAAAATGGCGATTTTTGGATGTATAGATTAGGAGTTATAGATTTTATGAGAAAAGACTATTTTAAAAGTAAACCCTTATAACTCCTTGTGATTAACTCCAAAATTGTTGAAATTTTTATTGGGGGTACATCTGTATAACATTAGTATATCCTGAAAATTTCGGAATTTTTGGATAAAAGTACAATTTATGATAAATGTCTAAATATTCGGCAGTTTTGGCCATATGAAAAATAGTAAATGAATTTTAAAAATTCTGAGAAAAATATATGTTCAAAATGGGACTATATTCTGCTAAATCCCAGAAAAGAAATATTTTTAGAACTGATTTGGTATTTTTCATGAAAATGGACTAGTTATGAATAAATAAATTAAATATGTTATGTGATGTAACAAAATTGAAAAATAGGATTTTATGGATTGAGAATCCTATATATGGTATATGTAGATTTTTGATGAGGTTGTTGGTTATTGGTGATGAAATCTTATGAGTTTGACATGTTAGTATGATTAAATGCATTAATTAGTAAAGTGTAAACAATTAAAATTAATTGTTTATAAGTTTAAGAAATGATTAAAATATTGTGGTAATATTACTAATATTAGATTATGAGATTATTAAGTGATTTATAACATTTGGATTAAGGTGCTATGAAATCATTGATTCATGAATATTACTCTTGAAATTAAATGCAGTTGTTGATCGTATTGTTTTTATTATCATATATAACATTTTTATAATCCCGGTGATGAAATTTCTCTTTGACTTAAGTGTAAAGATGGGTAGATTATTGGTATGATTGTGACTATGGGTTCTCTTTGGCCTGTAGTGCAAATTTGAATCGTTGACTGGTATAATCATGACCATTGAATTTAAAATTGAATATTTTTAGCTTAAGTGCAAAGGTGAATTGATCAATATGGTTATAATTATTGTTTATATAAATTTTGAAATGATTATATATTTCTTTGAGATATTAATATCTTTTGGCCCGTAGTGCAAAGATGACATGTTGTTAAATATCTTTGGCCGATAGTGCAAAGATGAATTATTGATGAATATCTTTGGCCCGTAGTGCAAAGATGACCTGTTGTTGAATATCTTTGGCCTGTAGTGCAAAGATGACACTGTTGCTGAATATCTTTGGCATGTATCACAAAGATAAACTGTTAATAAATATCTTTGGCCCATAGTGCAAAGATGAACTTATTAGTATGATTATGAACAGGAACTGTGATTTGGTATAACCATGATCTTTGATGTTTCAGGTAAAGACAGGTGATGTAAATTATCTTCGTCCTGGATGGGAAGAGGAATTTGGAACTACAATTATGATTATGAGCTATTCACATGACTGTGAACATGATCTGTTGATTGATGTTACATGGTTAAAATATTGTTTGTGGACTTGTAACATAGAGAAGACAATAGACCTTATGGTTTATTTGACTCTTCTAATAGATTGCTCGTTCCGCTGCAACTATGGTTGAAAAGTTTTATCATCTACCATATGTTCTAAATCTCTGATTTATTACTGATGAAGGCTATTCATGATGTAAATTATCTTTAGTCATAATATTCTTTACATGGCTAGTTATGCTCACCCTTTTTGCTTCACAATTCCTTTCAGGTAATAAAAGTGTAGCTGGGTTGAGCGGGGATAACAGGGGAATAGTGTAGTGGTCCGAGACTATCAAAGTTTCTCAACACATTATAAAATTGCATGACATACAATATATAATTGTATTGAGGACCTAAGATGTGTGTGTTGTATATTATACGTCACTTAATAATTGATTTTGGTGAACAACAATAGGGTGAGGTGAACCCAACTTTGGAAGGGTGTTTTGCCACTATCATACAAGATGTCTAACGACATACAATCTCGTGTTATCATAAAAAAGGGTTGTGCACATTCACTTGCTGAGTATATCTACGAGCACTACCTATATGATCTTGGAGTTGGGTTGAAACATAATGTTCAATCGCAGATGGTGGAGACAGTTATATGTCAAGAGAAGACTCACCATTGGAAGGAACATGATAGTAATCTTCTCATTTTTCTTTGGGGTCTATTGGATCAACCAAGGATAATTCTCTGGATATATGATATCTATCATAACTTAGATTCATGGCCTCCTATGTACGAAGGTTTCCTTGAGCACTTCCCAAAGATTTTAATTTCTAAAACAATTCTAGAATGTACCTTCATGTTAAGTATCACTGTAAGGTGCTATCCATAGTTGGGAAATGAGTCACAGTTGGTGTTAAAACTCACAATATACATGTTGTTGTATTTTGCACGACAATTATAGTAATAAAGCTGTAGTTATTTTCTGTACCATGTATTTGGCGACTCAGAATAGGTTGGATGAATTGGACCTATTTTGGGGGTGTCACATTTGGTATCAGAGCTTAGGGATATGATCTCTGGCGGAGATCCGGGATTTGAACTAGGAAGGGAGAGATGAGTAATATCCTTCGCTAGTGTGTGTCCTACCTAAGCTGAATTTTCTTACTTAAGTTGACAAATTGTGATATGACAATTAACCTTTGTTTTGATGTTGTATTCTAGAATGATATCTTAAATACAGGAGATGAGCAATGGAGAAATCACGATGATAGGGAAGATGGAATCTGAAATGAAAGCAAGGTATTCTCAACTCTTTGAAATACCAGGTACGTAAATTTATGGGACGAAATTTCATAAGGAGGGGAGATTTTAAGACCCCGAATTTTATGAAATAAATTATTCAATTTTTCTTATAATTATTATTTAGTAAATGGTTAAATTGATAAAAAGTTAAAGTTAAGGATGATATATATAAAATTTTCAAAACACGCAAGTGGTTATAAAATACTCATTTCTATTAGGGAATATTCGTTTGGTCGTGGAATATTCTTGTTGTCGAGGAATATTCGTACGACGGCACAGCCATTTGTGGGCCCCATAATAGAATAACTGTCGGATGAAGAAAACGACAAGTTTGAGTTTTTATAAATAACGACGTAGTTATTACCAATTAACATTTGTTGGAATACACGGTGATTAAAATACGTAATATGTCGTGGTTAAAGTATATTACCAGTATTACACAAGTATTGTTGAATTATTGATTCGTATGTAAGAAGGCACTACTCAATAATTGTTATAATAATTAATGTTTAATATTTTATTTTATTGATTCAATAATTTCTGCGTTGATATTTTATATTATTGTTGTTTCAATAATTATCACTGCACAGTATTTTCCATTATCAGATCAATAATTCATTTTATTTGAATAATATTATTAGATAGCATTATTGGCAATGTCTAGAAAGTTCTGTTAAGGAGAGGTTTGGTCACCTAATTGTGCGCTAGTAAGGAGAAATCCTTATCGGAAAGCCCCCTCTTTCCTGAGAACCACCCGGTTGTCATAATTGTGATTCTATAATATTATTTGTGACTAATTAATTATTGATTTATATGATAAGAAAATATTTATTAGATGCGGATATAAATGATGGATTTATTTATGTGGTTATAAATGAAGGAATTAATATTGAGGTGTTTTATCAGTATTTTTGTCGGAATGGAGGTGTTAAAAATCAAATAAGTATTTTTACGATATATTGCGTGAGTTATAATTTTTAATCTGACCGTTGGATCGTTGTGATTTTTGGATATGTTATACATATATAAGTTGTGTATATGTCTACAAATTTTGAACCGTTAAAAATGAACGTATGATTTGTTATGAATTTTAAAAGGTGACTGATTCGGAAATTAGGTTTATAAATGATTTTGGTGGAAAATTCTAGAATGCATGGGCCCCACCTATGGTTGGTGAAGAAATGTGCTGAAATTTTAATTCAAATATGGTGGGTGGCAATAGTAGCAGGTAAAGCCATCGGAAGTAGAGTCGAAATGTCTTGCCTTTGCTGCTTAACATTTTCCTATAAATAGAGGGCTAAGTTAGAATTGATAATCACACCAGAAACATAAGCTTTCTCTCTTTCTCTCTCTATATTATCAAGAGTATTTATGAGTATTTAGATACTTTGAGAGGTTCTATTCAGTGCAAGGTTCCTTCGGCTTTACATTCCGGTCAGAAATACTGCTCTCTTTTGAGGTAAGGGATTTTAAGGATTATTATGTTTATCATGTTTCGTAATTTTTCTGACCTTCAAAAATTCTAAAAAAATTTGAAATGATAATTTGATGCGTTTCCTAGATTGTATCCAAAAATGACGATTTTTGGATGTATAGATTAGGAGTTATGGATTTTATGAGAAAAGACTACTTTAAAAGTAAACCGTTATAACTCCTTGTGGTTTACTCCAAAATTGTTAAAATTTTTATTGGGAGTACATCTGTATAACATTAGTATATCCTGTAAATTTTGGAATTTTTGGATAAAAGTACAATTTATGATAAATGTCTAAATATTCGGCAGTTTTGGACATATGAAAAATAGTAAATCAATTTTAAAAATTCTGAGAAAAATATATGTTCAAAATGGGACTATATTCTACTAAATCCCAGAAAAGAAATATTTTTAGAACTGATTTGGTATTTTTCATGAAAATAGACTAGTTATGAATAAATAAATTAAATATGTTATGTGAAGTAACAAAATTGACAAATAGAATTTTATGGCTTGGGAATCCTATATATGGTATATGCAGATTTTTGATGAGGTTGTTGGTTATTGGTGAAGAAATCTTATGAGTTTGGCATTTTAGTATGATTAAATGCATTAATTAGTAAAGTGTAAACAATTAAAATAAATTGTTTATAAGTTTAAGAATTATTAAAATATTGTGGTAATATTAATAATATTAGATTATGAGATTATTAAATGATTTATAACATTTTGATTAAGGTGCTATGAAATCATTGATTCATGAATATTACTCTTGAAATTAAATGCAGTTGTTGATCGTATTATTTTTATTATCATATATAACATTTTTATAATCACGGTGATGAAATTTCTCTTTGACTTAAGTGTAAAGATGGGTAGATTATTGGTATGATTGTGACTATGGGTTCTCTTTGGCCAGTAGTACAAAGTTGAATCGTTGACTGGTATAATCATGACCATTGAATTTATAATTGAATATTTTTAGCTTAAGTGCAAAGGTGAATTGATCAACATGGTTATAATTATTGTTTATATAAATTCTGAAATGATTATATATTTCTTTGAGATATTAATATCTTTGGCCCGTAGTGCAAAGATGACAGGTTGTTAAATATCTTTGGCCTGTAGTGCAAAGATGAATTGTTGATGAATATCTTTGGCCCGTAGTGCAAAGATGACCTATTGTTGAATATCTTTGGCTTGTAGTGCAAAGATGAACTTATTAGTATGATTATGAACAGGAACTGTGATTTGGTATAACCATGATCTTTGATGTTTCAGGTAAAGACAGGTGATGTAAATTATATTCGTCCTGGATGGGAAGAGGTATTTGGAACTACAATTATGATTATGAGTTATTCACATGACTGTGAATAGGATCTGTTGATTGATGTTACAGGGTTAAAACATTGTTGGTGGACTTGTAACATGGAGAAGATAATAGACCTTATGGTTTATTTGACTCTTCTAATGGATTGCTCGTTCCGCTGCAACTATGGTTGAAAAGTTTTATCATCTACCATATGTTCTAAATCTCTGATTTATTACTGATGAAGGCTATTCATGATGTAAATTATCTTTAGTCATAATATTCTTTACTGGGCTAGTTGTGCTCGCCCTTTTTGCTTCACAATTCCTTTTAGGTAATAAAAGTGTAGCTGGGTCGAGCGGGGATAACAAGGGAATAGTGTGGTGGTCCAAGACTATCAAAGTTTCTCAACACATTATAAAACGTCATGACATACAATATATAATTGTATTGAGGACCTAAGATGTGTGTGTCGTATATTATACGTCACTTAATAATTGATTTTGGTGAACAACAATAGGGTGAGGTGAACCTAACTTTGGAAGGGTGTTTTGCCACTATCATACAAGATGTCTAATAACATACAATCTCGTGTTATCATAAGAAAGGGTTGTGCACATGCACTTGCTGAGTATATCTACGAGCACTACCTATATGATCTTGGAGTTGGGTTGAAACATAATGTTCAATCGCAGACGGTGGAGACAGTTATATGTCAAGAGAAGACTCACCATTGGAAGAAACATGATAGTAATCTTTTCATTTTTCTTTGGGGTTTATTGGATCAACCAAGGATAATTCTCTTGACATATGATATCTATCATAACTTAGATTCATGGCCTCCTATGTACGAAGGTTTCCTTGAGCACTTCCCAAAGATTTTAATTTTTAAAACAGTTCTAGATTGTAACTTCATATAAGGTATCACTGTGAGGTGCTGTCCATAGTTGGGACATGAGTCACAGTTGGTATTAAAACTCACAGTATATGTGTTGTTGTATTTGCACGACAATTGTAGTAATAAAATTGTAGTTATTTTCTGTACCATGTATTTGGCGACTCAGAATAGGTTGGATGGATTGGACCTATTTTGGGGGTGTCACAAATTTTATCATGAACAAGACACTATAAGCACCATATCATGGTCATTTATATTTGAACTCAATCATGTATATAAACTACTAAGTTCAAAACTTATGGAACATAAGTTTCCACAAGGTTTGTTTTTTTTTTTCAAAATCTTTAAGTTTCTTTTCAAAACACATACTAAGTCATGCCAATGCTTTCTATTATGAGCAAAGAAATTTTATATGTCATCTATAATATCATTCATTTTCATGTTACATAACTTAGAATAACATATTCCATCGTCGGGAGCACTATACTTGCGTATCTGCTCATTCGACGCCCTCCGATCGCCTCCGAATACGTAACAGTCACAAAGATGACTATTTTGACCCTTCCTAAAGACCCCAAGTTAAACAATTTAAAGAACAAAAGTTGTAGGTCTATTCGTCCTCGTTCCGGATCATCTTGAATCACCTCAATCGGAGTTCATATGAAAACGTTATGCTCATTTTAGTAAAATATGTTCTGTAAGTTTTTTTTTCAAAATTCGGCTTAGCAGACTAACCTCCCCTCCCCCCACCGGGGTTGGGGTTTTAGCACTAGGTGGGCTCGCCGGGGCAGGTGTCCCTTCTGCGATTTGCAATTTTGTGCTCTAGAACACTACGGAAAGCCAAATTAGGCCTCCAAATTCCTTTCTAACAACCATACTAATCTACCCAAGGTGTAATAGGTTTACATAAACATAATCTAATGTTTTTTGACGCGTTTCTAGCCATCTAAACAACATAAACATCCAAATTACAACCATTAATTTTTACTATTTTGCTAAAACTTCACTTTTTGAATGTTTCAGTGAAAATCATCACTGTGATTTTGTTTTTCAACCAAAACAATTAATTCAACATACTATGCTTATGTTTATTCATCATCTTTCGAATTCAATAGACAATTTATATATTATACAACTAATTAAACCTTAATTTTACTTTAAACTAAGCCATATTCATATATGTTCATTCCAATTCACTGTAATATGATTTCCTTCACAAAATACATATTTAACATGAATTCATTCACTATACACATAATAAACTTATGAAAACAATTTTATAACAAATAATTTATCATATAAAGCTATATACAACAAACAATTCAACCTTCACAAAGTTTTTACAGAGAATTTTAGAAGAGAATATAACTACAACTTTTTGAAAAATAGAAGCAAGAGGATACCTTAATTTTAGAATATGATGGCTATTCTTTTGATTATGAAGCTTTCTTTTTCCCCAATTCCCCTCTCTAGACTTCTCCCAATTCTCTCTTACTTTCTCCCTATTCTAAATTCTAACTTACGTACTAACATATAACGTATATAATAATATAGGTATTCATTATATAATATAATTATATCTATTAACTGACATCAGTTTTTTTTTTTAAAACTCAAAAGCCATAAGTCTTGTTTGGCTAACTAACTAAAAAATTAACTCATTAAATCTTACACCTTGTTTGGTAAAACAGATTTAAATTAAAGACTTAACATTCATTAAGCCTTGTTTGGCAAAACTGAATTAACCTCCCTTAACTTATTTTAATAACTCCTTTATAATATTGTTTATGGCCACACTTAATTTAATTAATTCTAATAACAATTTATTAAATAAATTTACCACATAGATCAATACAACAAAATTATAATTTTCTTTATAATTATAATTTTATTTAATCAACTAAATATTAAAATATTATCTCATGATGATCAATTTTCTTAACTCGTAAATTATTTATTTAACAAATAAATAATCAAATCAACTCACCTTAAATAAATATTTATTCATTAATAACACATCAATTAAAATATTTATTTAACTCAATAAATATTTTGCATTACATTTTAAAATAAAATTTTGGATTGTTACATGTGACCCTCAAATAAATTTCACATTTTGATTTCAGTTCTTGATTATCAATGATAGAGAATGTTATTCAGTTCAACTAAGCTTATTCATTGGCAGTTATTAAGTGGTTATTATTCATTTGTCATTTCAAGTGAGCATTTGTTTTGCTCACTCTTGCATATATAACTATTGCAGCTAAAGTTGAATAGGTTGATGAACCTACCACTAGCAAAGGGAAAGGAAAAATGAACAAGTGTTGAAGACTTGTAAATTTATTGAATTTTTTGTTGTTAGACTTTGTATTAACTATTATGATGTAATTATTTACTTTTCCACATTTGATGAATGTTTAAGGTTAGATAACCTAGGATTTTATTGGATTTAATGATGTAATCCTTTAAAGGGAAGTTTTATTTGTTAAAACTTTATTTTACTTGGGTAGTTAGAAATGAATGAATGGAAAATGAACACCAAATCTTATGGGAATGAAGTACCCAGATTTGGGGGTGTTGTGACGCCCCCAAAATACGTATACATCACCTATTCTGAGTCGCCAAAAACATGGTACAGAATACAAATACAATCTTTAATATACAACAAGAGTGCTAAGTGTTTTAATACAAATACTATCTTCTAGACAATATCCACTCTCAGAATAAGTCCTCATTACATTTATTACCACACTATTTTATAGAATAATGAGGACTACTAAGACACCATCTTGGACCGTCACTCCGTTCCCCGACTAGTCCCGACTACGTTCTCATTTCTTGAAGAGAAAAAGAAAGAAAGAAAGGGTGAGCTCAACTAGCCTAATAAGAAATATTATGACTAAGATAATGCAGTAATAAATTATCATTAGTCTTCAACAATGTTAAACCGATAAAATATAATAGACATCAAGTTTAATCTGCGATTGGAACAAGCAATCCATTAAAAGAGTCAAGTAGAGAATAAAATCTACTATCTTTTATGATTTAAAAGGTTTTTCATCACTTTTATCGCCGAGACTCGCTTTTTAATAATAATCCATATCATCATCCCCATCTACTACGGCCAAGGATATTCATTAGTATCACGACCACAAATTATCCATGCACTATGTGCCAAGGATATTCGTAGTAGTCATCAATGGTCATGATCATGCCAACAACTCATCCATCAATGCACTACGGGCCAATGAGGACTTTTACCACATCATTTGTAACATTACTACCATGATTACACCGAATAATTCCTCGGTCATAATCATACCAAGTCCATCTATGCACCATGTGCCACGAGATGACTTTCAACAAAATATAAACATGAGGATGATGACAATGATATAAGAATTCAATAAAACAAGTTCAAGAATTAATTTATCCGTAAACTAATAACGCCCAAATTGTCAAACATGATACTTTTTGTAGAGTAAAATTCAAGAATGCTCGTAAGAATATTTCCATGAAAAAAGATATTGGATAAAGCGCAAATATCAAGGATATTCCACTAATTTCATGGAGTATAGAAGTCAAAACTTTAACCAACCGAGTATAATACTGAGAATGGAATAACAAAAGAAATCACCGTGCATGCGATAAACCGCACATGCAAAAGTTATTCCAATGTAATAATAAATAATGGAACCAGTCCACGCAGAAAATGCATGATGTGATATTCCAATGTAATAATAAAGACGGATCCAGTGTCTGCATGAAAACGCATGCATGTGATATTCCAATAGAATAATAAAGATGTAACCAGTCCCCGTAAACGCGCAAAATAGGATATTCCAAATGTAATAATAAAGAATGGAATAATGTAAGAATTTCACCAAGTATAGGGTAGCAAGCAGATACAAAAGTTATTCCAATGTAATGATAAATAATGGAATAATGTAAGTTCTCTTCATAAATACAAAAGAAATAATACCCCTTACCTTAGAAAGAAGAGTACTGGATATAGGAGTAGTGAAGTAGCAGAACACTTTTCTTCTTTCTCTCTATAGTTTCTCTCTCTAGAGTTTTAATGAATTCGTAAGAAATTATGAAAGAATGAGCTTCTATTTATAGAAGAATGGACTGCATAGTAACTAATTCATGAACGGTCCAGATTTAAAGAAAAATCTTTTAAATAATATGTAATATATTCTATTTATAAAATATATATATATTTAATAATAATACGTAACTCCCTCCGTGATTGCCTCAAATTTCTTCCCCCTCCCACTTGCACTCTCAATCATATATATATATATATATATATATATATATATATAGCATATGGCACCTTTATATATATATATATATATATATATATATATATATATATATATATTATAATAATAAACTCCCTCCCAAACAAATTATCAACATAATGCTTTTTGCAAAAAGTTTGGCAACTAAGTCCAAGTCTTTGAAAAATAATGCATCCCGCCAAAATCCACCAAAACCACCCACCATTCACCCACATGCTTATATAAATATAATACATATTATATAATATATATATATATATATATATATATATATATATATATATATATATATAAATAAAACCGAGATAACTTTCTCTGACTATTTTGAAAAATGGGTAAATGGGAGATCCATAAATACTTCATAAAAAAATCCCTTCAATATTTTTTAACAACATTTATCATCATTATTATAATTCACAATATTAATTGACCTGGTCGTTCCCAGGAAAGAGGGGGCTTTCCAAAAAGGATTTCTCCCTATTGACGCACAATTAGGTGACCAAACCTCTCCTTGACAGAACTTCTAGACATCGTTAATATTGCAAATAATAATTTTAATAACTTTGTCATCACAATTATTGTTTTAATAATATATAAATATTGACAATAATTGAATAAAACTATGTGACTTCTAACATAAGCATTAATAATCAATACCGTGTGTTACTATGCAACCACACGACATCGCATTTCTTTTACTACCGAAAGTAGTTCAACAAGATTAACTGTAAAACTTCCGCCATTATTTTTATAAAAATATTTTTGTCGTTTTCTCAATCCGATAATAATTTCATTTGGGGTCCACCAATGATTCAGGCCATCGCATTTAATATTCCCCGCTAAAACGAATATTCCCTAACCAATCGAATATTATATAACAACTTGTGTATTTTACAAAATTTATAAATATTACCCACAACTATAACATTATATCAAATTTATTCCATAATATTCAAAATGATATTTATAGAAAATTCATTTTTATTCATAAAAGTTGGGGTCTTACAATCTCCCCTTCTTATGAAATTTTGCCTCGAAATTAGGGTACGACTGCGGTATGTCGAAGAGGTAAGGATAACTTGATTTCATTTCGATTCTAACTCCCGTGTTATTTCCTCAACATCGTGGTTCCTCCATAAAACTTTGACTTGAGGTATAAACTTCGAGCGTAGAATATGTTCCTTCTTATCCAAGATTTGAACAGAACCTCTTCATACGTTAAATCTTCCGTTATTTCATCCGGTTCTAACTCAATAATGTGGTTTGGGTCTTTCACATATTTACGTAATATGGATATATGAAAACGTTATGAACACGAGACATACTTGGCAGTAAAGCAAGTCTATAGGCTACATATCCCCTACTCGATCGAGGATTAAAAATGGGCCAATGAATCGAGGATTGAGCTTTCTCTCTTTCCAAATCTCGTAACTCCTTTCCATGGAGTAACACGTAATAACACATGATCTCCAATATCAATTCCACGTCCTTTCGATGAAGATCAACATAACTTTTTTTCGATCTTGTGAGGTTTTTATATGTTGTCGATCGTTTTAATCTTTTCGTAGTCATACGTATCAACTCCGGTTCCCAATAACGTTGCTTCACCCACCTCATCCCAAAGATATCGAGAACGACACTTTCTTCCATACAACGCTCGAATGGAGCCATGCCAATATTTTGCTTGATAATCGCTTTGTTGTAGGAAAATTCCACCAATGGTAAGAACTTATCCCAACTTCCTTGAAGTCAAGGACACGAGTCTTAATAAATCTTCAAGAGTTTGAATAGTCCTCTTTGATTGTCCATCCAATTCGAGGATGATATGCTAAACTAAATCAGAACTGCGCTCCATAGCTTTTTGCAAACTAACCCAAAATCGTGAAGTGAATCTTGGGTCTCGATCGAAACTATGGATACCGCATACCATGCAATCTTATAATCTCGTTTATGTATATACGAGCAAGAAGACGTTCAAGTGTATAAGTTTCTCATATTGGTAAAAAATGAGCAGACTTGGTCAATCTATCAACAATGACCCAAATTGCATCTATGCCTTGAGAAACCTTGGGAAGACAAGTAACAAAATCCATGGTAATGTGCTCCCACTTCCATTTTGGAATTTCAAGTGGTTGCAATGGACCTTTTGGTACTTGATGCTCCGCCTTGACTCGTTGACAAGTTAGACACCTTGAGATAAACAGCGCTATCTCTCTCTTCATATTGTTCCACCAAAATGTATGACGAAGATCATGATACATTTTGGTACTCCCATGATGGATTGAAAATGGTGTGTTGTGCGCCTCCATCATGATTTTATACTTTAAATCAGGGTCGTTAGGAACATAAAGTCTGGAGTTGACTCGAAGTATTCCTTCTTCATCGATTCTTGCTTCCGGCATAGCACCTTCTTGCACTTTCTTCCTCATACGGTCAGCTCTAGGTCTGTAGTTTGAGCAGCTTTAACTTTATCAATTAAAGTCGGTTCTACTCGTATATTCGTCATCATCACATGGGTCCCTTGAGTCTTTAACTCTATCTCCATCCTTTGCAAGTCACACAAAATGGGCCTTTGGGTTGACAATATCGCACTCGTACCCGCATATAATCTTCTACTTAATGCGTTAGCTACCACGTACGCTTTTCTAGGATGGTATTGGATAGTATAATCATAATCTTTCAACAGTTCAAGCCAACGTCGTTGTCGCATGTTGAGTTCCTTTTGAGTGAAGAAATATTTGAGGCTTTTATGATCCGTAAAGATCTCCATTTTCTCCCCATACAAGTAATGCCTCCAAATCTTTAGTGCAAAAATGACTGCTGCCAACTCTAGATCATGAGTAGGATAATTCCTCTAATATTCTTTGAGTTATCGTGAGGCATAGGCTATGACTTTTCCATATTGCATGAGAACACATCCTAATCCTTTGCCTGAAGCATCACTGTAGATGACAAATCCCTCCGAGCCAGATGGTATTGTCGTAACAAAAATAAATGAGTCTCCTCTTGAGTTCTTGAAAACTCTTCTCACATTCCTCACTCCAACCAAACTTTGTATCTTTCCAAGTTAGCTGAGTTAGTGGAGTAGCGATTCGATAAAATCCTTCCACAAATCTCCGATAATAACCAGCTAAACCGAGAAAGCTACGTACTTCGGTCACTGATTTAGGCTGCTCCCAGCTTTGAATAGCTTTAATCTTTGCTGGGTCAATAGATATTCCATGACTTGATACCACGTGCCCAAGGAATGCTACTTCCTAAAGCCAGAACTCGCATTTCTTCAACTTTGCATAAAGCTTATATTCATGAAGCTTTTGGAGTACAGCCTCAAGTGTTGCTCATGATCTTCACGGGTTTTGGAATATATGAGGATGTCATCAATAAAGACGACCACAAAGTGATCCAAATAATCCTTGAATACTCGGTTCATCATATCCATGAAGGCAGAAGGTGTATTAGTCAATCCAAAAGACATGACTAAGAATTCATAATGCCCGCATCGAAGTTTCGAAAGTCATCTTTGGAATGTCATCGGTTCTAATCTTCAATTGGTGATATCCGAACGAAGATCAATCTTTGAAAACAATTTGGCTCCTTGCAATCGGGTCAAACAGTCATCAATACGTGGCAATGGGTACCCTATTTTGATGGTGACATGATTCAACTCCCGATAATCAATACAAAGTCGCATACTCCCATCTTTCTTCTTCACTTAATAGAACAGAGCACCCCAAGGAGAAGTACTAGGATTTAATAAAGCCAATGTCTAACAATTCCTCGCATTGGGTCTTTAACCCTCAAGTTCAATAGAGACATTCGACATGGGGCTTTGGAAATGGGTTTTGTACCGTGTTCAAGGTCGATACAAAATTCAATTTCACGCTCTTGGGGTAGGCCAGAAGTTCTTCGTGGAATACGTCAGAAATTCATTAACAATAGAAATATCATTCAAAATCGACGTATTTTTGTTTAGATCCGTGACATGAGCTAAGAAAGCTTGACATCCGTTTTTCAATAAACGAATAGTTTTATGGCTTGAGATGACAGTGATTGATTTTAATGGTTTGGTTTATTGAATTCGCATAATAGGTTGATTAGGAATATGAAAGCTAACAACCTTACAAAAATAATCAATTTTTGTATGATGAGTAGTTAACCAATCAATCCCTAGAATTACATCAAATGCAAGTATTTTCAATGAAATAAGATCGACGGGTAATGTGAGGCCACCGATTTGAACCAAACAATACTTATAAACAGTGGATGTAATGAAGGTTTCTCCCAATGGAGTTTCAACAGATAAGTCAAAGTCTAATATCTCCGGAGTCAAATTTAAACGTTGAGCGCAAGTAGGAAAAATAAAAGAGTGGGTAGAACCGGTATCAAATTAGGTATAAGCTTCGCTAGAGTTTATGATAGGCTTACCCGTGATGACCTCGTTCGGGTTCCTTGCTTTCTGGGAGGTCACGACAAACGCTCTCCCTTGCACTACTGGCTTTGAATTTTTTTGGGACGTCCTTTGGTGCCTCCATCCTAGCTGAACTTGTCTTTGGTGAATGACAAAATCGGGCTAGGTAACCTTCTCTTCCATAATTATAACATGCTTTAGACGACATCGCGCAGTTTAGACTGATGTGTCCATCCCCTTCGCATTTGAAGCATATGATAGGTGGTCTTTCTCCTTCCTTAATAACGGGTGCTGGTGCTGACGTCTTTCCATCATTATTGAATCTCCTCTTCTTGAAATGTCCATTCTTATTGTTTTGGCCATGATTACCACCGAAGTGGTTACCATTTCTGGCATGTTGATTCCCTCCACGCTTATTGTCACCGCTTCGATGACTGCTATCACTAGTATTATCATTCTCACGGCTACTCTTTTTGGTTGGGTTGAATCATTATCGCGCCCAATAATCGAGCTCTATTAACAACATCCGAATACAAACATAGTTTATGAGAGATAAGATATCGACGTATCTCGGGTTTCAAACCTCTTAGAAACATTCGCGTCATTCTCTCCTCATTATCAACCAAATGGGACGCAAAACGGGACAACTCGGTGAACTTGGCTTTGATCATGCGACACGGCCATGTTGTTTTGCTCCAGATTGATGAACTCTACCTCTTTCATGTGATTAATACTTTTGGGAAAGTACTTGTCATTGAATAATTCTTGGAACTTCTCCCAAGTCATCTTCAGTGCGGCAGGTTGAGTACGTTTTACAGATTCCCACCAGTAATCTGCCTCTGCGCGCAACATGAAGGTGGAAAAGGGAACCTTTTGCCTCTGAGAGCATCCCAAGACATCAAATATCTTGCAGATCCGCTTTATCCACGTCTCCGCCTTAAGTGGTTTTGGCTCTCAAAAACTCCGGTGGTCCCAGTTCCTTTAATCGCTTAGCGGTGAACGTCCCCGAGAGTTGCCAAGTGTTTCCACCGCATTTTGGACAGAGCCACTCCTTGCCTCGATGTTGCATGAATTGCATAAAGCCTCGAACATTCCATCGCTCATCATCCTGGTGTGTTGTTGTTTGCCGAGGATTGTCGCCTTCGATGCACATTATCCTCGATTATTGATCCGTGGAGACTCAACGGTCTCCTGTGCTCCATTGATGTTCTCAACATTCTCGGATGCCATTTTCAAACACTACCACAAAACAAGGGTTAATTAACATAACACATATTATCCCTATATTCTGACCGACCAATTAAATATCAAAAAAACTTAGGTAGGTCATACTAGCGAAGGAATTCCCCGTCTCTCCCCTCCTAGTTCTTGTCTCACATCTCAGCCAGGGATCATATCCCTAAGCTTTGATACCAACTGTGACGCCCCCAAAATAGGTATACATCACCTATTCTTAGTCGCCAAAAATATGGTACAAAATATAAATACAATCTTTAATATACAACAAGAGAGCTAAGTGTTTTAATACAAATATTGTCTTCTAGACAATATCAACTCTCAAAATAAGTCCTCATTACATTTAGTATCACACTATTTTATAGAATAGTGAGGACTACTAAGACACCATCTCGGACCGTCACTCCGTTCCCCGACTAGTCCTGGCTACGTTCTCATTTCCTGAAGAGAATAGTGAAAGAAAGGGTGTGCTCAACTAGCCCAATAAGAAATATTATGACTAAGATAATGCAGAATAAATTATCATTAGTCTTCAACAATGTTAAACTGATAAAATATAATAGACATCAAGTTTAACTACAACGGAACAAGCAATCCATTAAAAGAGTCAAGTAGAGAATAAAATCTACTATCTTTTATGATTTAAAAGGTTTTTCATCACTTTTATCGCTGGGACTCAGCTTAATAATAATCCATATCATCCCTGCACTACGGCCAAGGATATTCATCAGTATCACAACCATAAATTATCCATGCACTACAGGCCAAGGATATTTGTGTAGTCATCAATGGTCATGATCATGCCAACAACTGTCCATCAATGCACTACGGGCCAATGAGGACTTTTACCACATCATTTGTAACATTACGGTCATGATTACATCGAATAATCCCTGGTCATAATCATACCAAGTCCATCTATGCACTATAGGCCATAGATGACTTTCAACAAAATATAAACATGAGGATGATGACAATGATATAAGAATTCAATAAAAACAAGTTCAAGAATTAATTTATCCAGGAACTAATAACGTCCAAATTGTCAACATGATACTTTTTGTAGAGTAAAATTCAAGAATGCTCGTAAGAATATTTCCATGAAAAGATATTGGATGAAGCGCAAATATCAAGGATATTCCACTAATTTCATGGAGTATAAAAGTCAAAACTTTAACCAACCGAGTATAATATAAGAATGGAATAACAAAAGAAATCACCAGCATACGATAGATCGCATGCAGCAAAAGTTATTCCAATGTAATAATAAATAACGGAACCAGTCCCACAGAAACGCATAGTACAGGATATTCCAATTGAATAATAAAGATGGAATCAGTCTGCGAAAACGCATGCATATATGATATTCCAATGTAATAATAAAAGACGAAACTAGGTCCCACGTAAAACGCATGCATGTGATATATTCAATAGAATAATAAAGAATGGAATAACGGAAGAATTTCACCAAGTATAGGGTAGCAGCGATACAAAAGTTATTCCAATGTAATGATAAATAATGGAATAACAGAAGTTCTCTTTATGAATACAAAAGAAATAATACCCCTTACCTTAGAAAGAAGAGTACTGGATATAGGAGTAGTGAAGTAGCATAACACTTTTCTTCTTTCTCTCTATAGTTTCTCTCTCTAGAGTTTCAATGAATTCGTAAGAAATTATGAAGGAATGAGCTTCTATTTATAGAAGAATGGACTGCATAGTAACTAATTCATGAACGGTCTAGTTTGATTTATTTTTAATCGGACGGTCCAGATTTAAAGCAAAATCTTTTAAATAATATATAATATATTTTATTTATAAAATATATATATATAATAATAATAATAATAATAATATGTAATTCCCTCCGTGACTGCCTCAAATTTCTTCCCCCTCCCACTTGCACTCAATCATAATATAATATATATATTAGCACATGACATTTATATATATATATATATATATTATAATAATAAACTCCCTCCCGAACAAATTATCAACATAATGCTTTGTTTGAAAAGTTTGGCAACTAAGTCCAAGTCTTTGAAAAATAATGCATCCTGTCAAAATCCACCAAAACCACCACCATTCACCCACATGCTTATATAAATATAAATATATATTATATAATACATATATATATATATAAATAATAAAATGAAACTGAGATAACTTTCTCCGACTATTTTGAAAAATGGGTAAATGGGAGATCCATAAATACTTCATAAAAAAATTCCTTCAATATTTTTTAACAACATTTATCATCATTATTATAATTCACAATATTAATCGACCAGGTCGTTCCCAGGAAAGAGGGGGCTTTCCAATAAGGATTTCTCCGTATTAACGCGTAATTTGGTGACCAAATCTCTCATTGACAGAACTTCTAGACATCGTTAATATTGCAAAATAATAATATTAATAACTTTGTCATCTAAATTATTGATTTAATAATATATAAAATATCGACAATAATTGAAAAAACTATGTGACTTCTCACGTAAGCATTAATAATCAATACCGCAGTGTTACTATGCAACCACGCCAGACATCGCATTTTTTACTACCGAGTAGTTCAACAAGATTAACTGTAAAACTTCCGCCGTTATTTTCATAAAATATTTTTTGCTTTTTTCAATCAAATAATAATTAGTTCATGGGGTCCAATAATGATTGTGTCGTCGCATTTAATATTCCCTCGTTTAAACTAATATTCCCCACCAATCTAATATTATATAACAACTTGTGTACTTTTTACAAAATTTATAAATATTACCCACAACTATAACATTATATCAAATTTATTCCATAATATTCAAAAATGATATTTATAGAAAATTCATTTTTATTCATAGAAGTTGGGGTCTTACAGGTTTCACATTTATTTGTGACAAGTTTCTAACTCTTGTATTAACTTTTTGTTATGCAAGTTTTTATATATGAAGTATAACTTATATGTTATGCCAGTTTTTCTAAACTCTTGTTTATACTATATGTTAGACAAGTTTTACAACTTCGTTGATTTTGTCAATTGAATTTTATATGATGTTGTTAAGATTAAGCATACATAATTCTTGCATAAATATGTGTATTCTAGACTTATACAAATATTTTAGTATTTGCACAAGTGTTCAATTCATGTTATGCCATGAAATGTTTAAGAAAGAGTCGATGTCATTTAATTATGCTAGATAAAGATTAAAATATTTTGTTAATTTATTTACAAGTATTTCAAAATGTTATTGTTGCTATCCTAAGCTAATTACTTGGTACAGATTCAAAGTTAAGCCTAAGGAAGAATAAATGAAATATTTTTAGTTGTATATTGACTGACACACGGGGTGTCACAAATTAAACATAAATACGTTTAACGGAACAGTATTTTACAATATAGGGTATTATATGATGATCACCTAGAAGTACTCATAAGATACATCGACTTGTAGTCTTAGTGTCATGTTATCCTTTTCAAGTAAAGAAAAATAAAATTCATGGTCATTTGACCAGCTCAAAATTTAAATGACGTTTATGTCATCTGAAAATGTGTCAAAGAAAAGCAAAGTGTTATTTTGTTATTTATAGTACTTCATAACTATTTGTTCAATTATTGAAGAGAAATCATATGATTCTTGATTTTGTTGTTATTGAAATGTTATACTTGTTGGGCAATTAAATGCTCATACCTTGCTTAAACAATATGATTTTAGTTAGAGCAAATGTGTTGAAGATTCAAGTGAGGATAAAGGAAGGAACAAGAGGAAGAGATAGAAGATTGTGTAAGAGTTTAATATTACTATGTAATATAAATAATATTATGATAGTAAAGGTACCTCGATTTAGGGGTGTCACACTGCCGCTCCATCTCAATATTCTTAGTCGCATTAGCCACTGCTAACACATCTGAAAACTTGTTGTTAATGAGATATTGACGATACCTATAATGAATTCGCCACTTAAACTTCTCTACTTGTTCCATTGTCGTCCCTGCAGAGGTTCCAGCAAAGCTTGCCAACCTAGTGAACCTCTTCATGAAATCCGTGTTGGACTCATCATCTTTCTGCCGAATAGACAGATACTCTATGGCATATGCCTCTTTATCAGCAGCTGTGAAGTTGTAATACTCGAGATTTTTAATAAATAACTTCAGTACTAAAACAAAGGTATTTACAATTGTTTGTACATATATATATATATATATATATATATATATATATATATATATATATATATACGGGTGGGTGGGTGTACGTGTGTGTGTGTGTGACATGTGACTAATAATTCAATCCAAAATTGAATCATGTATGAAAGGGTTAAAAAATATATTGATAATGATGATAAGCTTGGTTATGATTAATTAAGCATAAGTGTTAAGCCTTTTGTGCATAATTAATTTCTTAATGAGATTAATTAACGGATAACTTAATGAAGTATTGAACCTAGGGTATATCCAAGCCCAACCTTATTAATGTAACATGCTTGCAAGAGTTAGGAAGTGTGGCCCAAACAATTGATGTATTAGAATAATGTTAGAGTCCATAGTGTACTAGCATATGTACCTAGCTCAATTTAATGTAGCTTGAGATTTAGCCCAATGTGTAATGTATGGATGGTAGATTATGTATTTATATACATGTATATGTAGGTATATATGTGAGAGTATGTATATAAGTATATATACATATATATGTGTATATATACCCACACTTGGTAGCACCTTGTATAATAGGTAAATAAAAAGCCTAACCTAGCCCTAATACTCCTTCCCAACTGACCACTCCTTTTTCCCTTGCTAGAATGATGATTTTTGTTGCTAATTGAGCTCACAAGCAAAGTTCATGTGGGGGAAAATGATTATGTGAGTACTAGGAATAGTGTAGGAATAGTATTGTTTGGTGAAACTTTTTACCAACTTCACTTTTACCCTTGGTTAATATCCTAGCTAATTGGTTAATGATTTCTTTATAAATATAAATCTCCCAATTCATCTCTTCATTTGTCAAAAATCCTAAGTGTTGGGAGATAGCAAGAGCTAGAGAGAAAAAGGAAGAAACTTAGAGAAGTTCTTATGAGTTGGTGGTTCAAGAGAAAACCTAGAAGAAGGAATCAAGGTGGAGGCATACTCAAAGTTCATAGCTAAGAGAAAGAAAGCCACTAAGAGGTATGTTCACTATCTTTTATATATTTTTGTCAAATAGGTTAGTTATGATTTCAAGCAAGAAATGCATGCTTGATTGTGGGAGGTTTGTGTGTTGTGTGATCATGATGGATCCAAAGGTATAAGGATGAGTATTGGAAGGAGTATATGTGATATACATGCCTTGTATGAGTTAATAAAACCAAATGAATAAGAAAAATGCATGTGAGCATGAAACCTAGCTTAGTATGCTTGAAAGTTTGATAATTATGATTAATGTCATAAAATGTGTAAGATGTGTATAATCCTAAAATGTTATATTTAGCATATATGAAATAAAATCATAACCCAAGTGGAATCGGCGGATTCAGACTTAAAACGAACTCGTGACGAAACATATAGTGAAACATGTCCAAGTGGGAACCCTAGCTTTGAAAATCAATAAAATGTGACTAGCTAAAGATGTTGAGAGGTGATTTAAGAAATCTAATATCGAAGATATGTAATTTTACAAAATAATGGGAGTGGTTTGAACTTGTTTGGTTATAAAATGAACAAGATATGCAAGATTGAATAAAGAAACTCAAAATGTTAGAAACATTGTTAAGATTTTTTGTCATGTCAGCGTGCCCCGCGCTGCCCTAGCGTAGAATGTAGCGCACCTCGCGCCAGAGTCGAACTAGGTCTTCTACATGTATAGCGCGTCCCGTGCTGTCTATGGGCCTGAAACGGCGCGCCCCGCGCTGGACCCCTTTCACCGTTGACTGGATCGGGTCAAACCGGGTCTAAAATAAATTATGATTTCAATAATAAATAATTAAAGTAATATTAAGAGGTTATTTTAATTAAAGGTGGTTAAATAATTTAAGTAAATGTAATTGTAAATTGAGTAAAGATTTCTGTAACTATAATTAAACAACTAAAACTAAAGATGATTTCAATCGTGGATTAAGAGTTAATAATTACTTTAAGTATGGAATGATAATGGTAAATAATTAAATGATTGGAAGATTATTTAAATGTAGTCATGTGAGACATAAATAATTAGAGTGATATAAAGAGAAAATTTTTAATTAAGAATCAATGTAAATATCAAGGTATGGTGCACTAATAATGTATGAATGGTAATTACTTAAAGAAACAAATGAAGTGAAAATACCTTACTTTATAAGAAGGTGTAAAACCTTAAACGAACAGCAAAAGATTGTCTTATGAAATGAATATATTGAAGGAGATGATGAGTAAAAAAACAATTAAAACAAATTGTTTTATGAAATCTTAGCTACGTAAGGCTATTTGTTAGATCGATTAAGATTTATATCTATGGGTTGATAGAGATTAACCGTTGCGATAACAATAGGTTATTCAAAGGCTAGGAAGTCAAGGCCGGGAATAGTCAACGACTCAGGCAAGTCTCTTGTGACGCCCCCAAATCCGGGTTAACTGACCCTCGAGTTTGGTGCTCAAGATCCACAATATAATTAACATCTAACTACCCATTCTTTGATGAATATAATATTACACCACACTAACTGATATAGTTAATACATTCGATCAATTGATGATTTAAGGTATCTAAAGGCCAGAATCTATAGTCCACATTACAGGCTACAATCTGAATACAACAACAACATCAAAACATTTAAACAACTGATAGATCAAGGAGCTTAAAAATGTTGTCAAACGCTGTTCATACTTTCCGGGTTACCCATAATTTTACTCGGTCATGGTTGATCAACCGACTTTGACCGATTATATCTTGAAATCTAGAAATCGAATAGCTTGGATTCCACTTCCAGATCAAAGTACTCCTGGCATACTACAAATCCAAATATTAAAACAACACAAATCATAAACAAACAAGAATTTGTGGCTCCTGACATTAGCTTGTCAGACCACAAATCATGTTCTTAGACAGTTTTGAAAATCATCATTTTTAAAGCCATTTGATGCTATGGATCTATGGTATATCAGCATAGATCATCATAAAACACCTTCTAGCAAACATCTAAACACATAAACATAATTATTTTTCTTAACATGAAAGATCAAAAATAGGTTAGGGCTTTTAAACCTTCAAGTTCAAATCTTGATCTATGCTCTCTAATCTGATATTACGTGATCTAGGGGCTGTTTATGTGACTGATCTACTTAACAAATTCGGAGGTCTTGGTGAGAGAGAGAGATTTGGTGAGAGCTTGATATCAAATAAGAAATATATAAGAACTTTCTCTCTCTAATTCTTTTATAACCACTTGGATGCATTATGCATTGAAGATCTGATATAGCTGTCAATTAAGAGGCTGAATTACTGATATTTTAAGTCACCAAGTCAATATAGTTGGTCACCAACTAAAGGTTTTAGAAAAGTTTACAAGTTACCAATTAAAGAAAGTAAAAAGGGCATTTTGGTCGATTGCAATTCTTGACTTTTGTCCAAACCCTTAGGGTTTAACCCTTAGGTTTTATAACTTTAGTCTCTAAAATTTCCAATTAGGGTTTTAATTAGAAAATTAAAATTTCAAAAATATAATTAGGGTTTCCTAATGAAATTAGGGTTTTCTAATTATATTAAAGTTTAATAATCACTTTAGGCTAGCTAATTAGGATTAGGGTTTCCTAATTATGGATTAGGATTCTCGAATTTTAAATTAGGGTTTCCCGACTTTCGTTTAGGGTTCCTAACTGTGCGTTAGGGTTTTTAAATTTGAGATTAGAGTTTCTAATCTCTTATTAGGGTTTATTAATTTTAAACCTTATCCGATCAATCATTGATCAATAATTCTATATAATACAAACACGTACTTATCAATATAATTATTTTAATTATATTTTCTATCGAATCCCTATCCAGAATTATGACTAGGATTTCTAAATTTGTTGAGCACAACTCTACTCTTATTTTCCAGTTAATACACAAATTGACCACTTCTCGAGACTCGTATCACAGATAAATAGCACAATATTAACAGTCAATATTAATATTAAATAAAAAAATTATTCATAAAATTTGGATTACTCGAAATCCCGGGTTATCACATTCACCCCCCTTAAAAGGATTCCATCCTCGGAATCACCGCTTTCTTATTCTCTACAATCTTTTAAAGTTATATCATCAATTCATTTTTATCAACACAATATTAAATTATTTCTTATATTCTAACCTGTGACTTGGATCTATAAAAGAAAATAATTCCCAGTAATATTTCACTCGTATTTCTCGCGTAATTTAATTTCTAATCGAACTGGTTACCTGTTGCCTCTTCATGGGCAGCTGCTGCATTTGGAACTGTCATGCTAAAAGTGAATGATATTGGTCTTCCCTGCTGAGCTGATTCTTTGATCCATATTGTTCTGCTGCTGGGTCCCTTATTCACCCTCTTCTTTGGGCAATCACGCACAAGATGATCAATTGATCCACACGCAAAATAACCTCGTGTCTTCTTTGGAATGGGACACTCGAGAGACATGTGTCCCTCATGGCTACAATTATAGCAGACTCCTTTTTTCTTCAAACAACCTCCTTGATAACGCTTCCCTTAAACTACACACGGCATACCCTTCTCCTACTCTCTTTTGGATTATTTCCTAAATTAACATTATCATCCCTCTTACGTTTATTAAAATCACTGCCTCCATTACCACCTATCATATTATTTCCTTCAGCCTCCTTTCTTTGTTATTGACTATTCTTTAACACAGCTTCAATAAAGTTGAAAATGAATTAATTTGCAGCACATCTAACTTCTCGAGTACCAATGATTTCAATCCATTCCTAAAACATCGGGCTTTAAGTTCCTCAGTGTCAACTCGATGTGGAGCAAATCTAGCTAATTCGTTGAACTTGACAAAATATTTTGTCACTGACATATTATTCTGCTTCAAATTCAAAAATTGTTCTTCCATATTTTTCTTTAGACTTCCCTTCCTTGGTGTCATTATCTGATAAAAATCTTATATTAATTCTACACAAATTCTTATTAACTACACAATAAGAATTTAACACATATTTCTCATATAATCGCATATTTATTCAAATAACACATAGTACATTTAGTACTTAACACGTATTACTATCCCTTTTTAATAAATATCAAGATTAACAACATAACTTTTCACAAAAAGTTGTAATTCTCCAACTTTACATAAAAAGTTGCAATTCTCCATTCATACATAACTATTCCCAGTTCATCAAACTTACCACACCTAGGGGTTCAGGAACTTGCTACAATTATATGAGTTTATGAACTTATCCTAGTCAGACCTTTGGCGTCCATTCGCTGAGGGGTTCAAAACATTTCATATAATTATGAGTCATAAACTTACCATAAGTATGAGTTTTAAGAACTCAGAAATTAATCTTAATCTTATATTCATATTGAAAATAAAGATTTCATTCATACAAACATATATATTTACATATGTTCACACACTATCAAAAGATACCATCGCTTAAACTTAAGCTATCTACCGTCCACTCTTCACCAGTCTTCTTCTTGCTGGGACGCTTGTTAAATCCGTGACCCGTTCTCCCACATGGAAAACACTTCCTCATATTCGGCTTAGGACAATGTAGGGAATTATGTCCTCCCTGCTTACAATTGAAGCACACGTTCTTCCACATCATGCATTCTCACACATGAGTCTTTCCACACTTTCTACATACTTGCTTCTCCTTCGGGTTTGAATTTTCAAAATTATCACTATCGTTGTCCATCTTTCTCTTATTCTTGTCTTCTGCTTAATTGTTCCTTCAGACGATCCACCACCTTCAGTCTTCATCCTTTCTACACGCGCCTTCAGCTCGTTCCGTTCTTCAGTCATTTCGCGTAACGCTCGCTCCGTCTTCCATAACTCCTCCAAGAGAAATACTTTACTCTGGAGTTCTTGGACTTCTACAGATTCTTGATCTTTCTCTCCAACATTAGTCTTATTTGTTTTCTCCACCTTAGCTTCTTCAGACTCTTCCTCCTCATCATCACTCAGATACATCTCAGGATAATCATCATGATCACTTTCTAGATTGACCATAGGTTCATCTTTTCCCACCTTCTCAACTGATTCACTTTGTGTTGGCACCTCGGCTACTGGCACTGGTGCAACAGCCGCTAGCATCTCTATACTCATTTCATATTCTCCAGACATCCTACTATCAATTTAAATAACTTGATTAGTACGAACTTCTCATACTATGTGTCCACATATCTCACTATTGATACGCTTCAGCAATCCCTCACTTAGTACTCTAAATAAGTGTTCTATATCTCGCTTATGGTTATAATCCTAGGGTCCCCCCCCACTTAAGGTTATAACCTACAGCTTTATACCAACCTGTGACGCCCCAAAATCCGGGATACCTGACCCCCCTAATTTGGTGCTCACGATCCACAATATAATTAACATCTAACTACCCATTCTTTGATGAATATAATATTACACCACACTAACTGATATAGTTAATACATTCGATCAGTTGATGATTTAAGGTATCTAAAGGCCAGAATCTATTGTCCACATTACAGGCTACAATCTGAATATAACAACAACATCAAAACATTTAAACAACTGACAGATCAAGGAGCTTAAAAATGTTGTCAAACGCTGTTCATACTTTCCGGGTTACCCATAATTTTACTTGGTCATGGTCGGTCAACCGACTTTGACCGATTATATCTTGAAATCTAGAAATCGAATAGCTTGGATTCCACTTCCAAATCAAAGTACTCCTGGCACACTACAAATCCAAAGATTAAAACAACACAAATCATAAACAAACAAGAATCTGTGGCTCCTGACATTAGCTTGTCAGACCACAAATCATGTTCTTAGACAGTTTTGAAAATCATCACTTTTAAAGCCATTTGATGTTATGGATCTATGGTATATCACCATAGATCATCATAAAACACCTTCTAGCAAACATCTAAACACATAAGCATAATTTTTTTTCTTAACATAAAAGATCAAAAATAGGTTAGGGCTTTTATACCTTCAAGTTCAAATCTTGATCTATGCTCTCTAATCTGATATTACGTGATCTAGGGGCTGTTTATGTGACTGATCTACTTAACAAATTCGGAGGTCTTGGTGAGAGAGAGAGATTTGGTGAGAGATTGATATCAAATAAGAAATATATAAGAACTTTCACTCTCTAATTCTTTTATAACCACTTGGATGCATTATGCATTGAAGATCTGATATAGCTGTCAATTAAGAGGTTGAATTGCTGATATTTTAAGTCACCAAGTCAATATAGTTGGTCACCAACTAAAGGTTTTAGAAAAGTTTACAAGTTACCAATTAAAGAAAGTAAAAAGGGCATTTTGGTTGATTGCAAAATAAATTTAATGGCATTCTTGACTTTTGTCCAAACCCTTAGGGTTTAACCCTTAGGTTTTATAACTTTAGTCTCTAAAATTTCCAATTAGGATTTTAATTAGAAAATTAAAATTTTAAAAATATAATTACGGTTTCCTAATTAAATTAGGGTTTTCTAATTATATTAAAGTTTAATAATCGCGTTAGGCTAGCTAATTAGGATTAGGGTTTCCTAATTAGGGTTTAGGATTCTTGAATTTTAAATTAGGGTTTCCCAGCTTTTCTTTAGGGTTCCTAACTGTGCGTTAGAGTTTCTAAATTTGAGATTAGGGTTTCTGATCTCTTATTAGGGTTTATTAATTTTAAACCTTATCCGATCAATCATTGATCAATAATTCTATATAGTACAAACATGTACTTATCAATATAATTATTTTAATTATATTTTCTATCGAATCCCTATCCAGAATTAGGGTTAGGGTTTCTAAATTTGTTAAGCACAACTCTACTCTTATTTTCCAGTCAATACACAAATTGACCACTTCTCGAGACTCGTATCACAGATACATATCACAATATTAATAATCAATATTAATATTATTTAAAAAAAAATTATTCATAAAATTCGGATTACTCGAAATCCTGGGTCATCACATCTCTCGCCTTAAACTTCCTACATTATTGCAAGTTTCCTAATTCTTACACTATATATATTGTATAATCCAAATTGTTGTCATATCAACCATATTTATATCGAGCAAATATCTATTACTATTCAGAAATCATTTGTATACCTTGACGTTGTTGCAAGCAGTGAACTTATTGTTCTTCAATGCATTATAAAAGTTGTCAAAGCCTTTGAGTCGGCTAGACTATTATCATATGTTAGAAAGCTATCCAAACCAATTGACTTGGTGCAGACTCTAATAAATCTACTATGATGAACAACCCTCATTGAAGGGGAAATTATATAATTGTCGAGAAACCAACGTGCACACACTAGCATGTTTAAATGTTATGCATAATGTAGGGTACTTTAGGCTGATCACCTGTTGTACTCGTTTATTTTAAATTTTTAGTATAATACTATTAATTCTAGTAAGAGTTCTTAGTCCCTAGTGACTGGTCAGTGTTCATTCTTATTGAAGCTTGAAATGATTAAACTTTGAAATCTTGTTGATATCCTTAAGTCTATAGCGACATTCATTGAGAACTCTTGATACTTCTTTTTATTCTTGAACTGTCATTTACGGTTATACCTTTGATATTTAAACGTTATAACTGTTTACCCTTATTGCTATATTACTTGCTGGGCAAACTTGTTGCTCATTCTTGTTTCCCTAAAAACATTACAGTTAAGGCAGAGTAAGGTGATACTTCGGGAAAAGACAAAGGAAAGGGCAAAGCTATGGATTAGCATAGTCCTTTATGCATATGAGAACTATTGTTATTATTATGCTTAATCTTGTATTAAGGGATGATCAAATTATGTTTAAGTTGTGTTAAGTTTATATTACTGGAATGTTGTAGTAACGGTCACGAGACCTTGGGACGCGGATATTTATATTATATCAATGTAAATTATTCTATTATTCAGTTGTTGATGATTTTAGTATGATATTAGAATTAGTACGGGACGAACCAAATTCGAGAGATGAGTGTCTGAATTTGGGGGAGTCACAGAAGTACTACTAATAAAAGACCTCACAAAACTCTGCCTAATTAAGTGTCTCAACATATCCATCACCCTTTGTTACTTTCATCGCTTTCCACTACCTTTGTGCATCCCCCTCTAGCTTATAAACTGCAAGTAACACTTTCTGATTATCCAAGCACCCTAACACATCAAAAATCTTCTCTAGGTGGGCAATCTAATTCTTTGCATCAATTAGAGTCGGAGCTGAACTGACTGACTGTGGTTTCTGCTTCTAAAATCTTTCCAACCATACTTACATTAGAACCACCAATTGATCAAGACCATCAGCATACCCTTCCTCTTCGTTTGTGTGTGGACCATTATTTCCGGGTTCTCCTATTCAGAAATTTTTGGTGGCTGCTGCATTGCCTAAAAAACCTGTGCCACTAATTGCAATAAAGTGTGATTAACCGCCTAATTTACCAAGACAGCCAATTGAGCATTAATCTGATCATTAGGCTGCTAATTGGGCTGACCCTCACCACTTCCCCTATTATTACCCTACCTCCCTTATAACTTTAATGGATCTACGAGCCATCTAACAAAGAAATCAACTGTAAGAACCAAGAATTTCATGAATAAATAAATATTTTGATATAATAAGAAAATGAATATTTATATTGATGTGTTGGAAGATGAGTAATTCAATTAATTAAAATGGAATTTATAAGAATTGAGAAGTGTGGAATTGATGTTGAGAATTGTGAAATGCCTTGTGTGGCATAATGTGGAAGGAGAAAATTCACTAAGTGAATTAAAAGAGAAATAGTTTATTAAGAGGAAGATTAATTATGTGTAATTATATGATTATATATATGGAATGAATAAACTCTTTAACTTGTAATATTACTAATTTGGAAGTTAATTCATGTCATGTAAAACTAGTATGGTGATAGAGGTCGGAACTGGCTTAGAGCTAAACTAGTTTGGCAATGTCGAGGGCCAAGCCTTGTTGTGCCCTCCCGAAGAGTAATAAATCAAGCCTTGTTGTGTGTGCGATGGTGATCTGGGAAAAGTTGGTTATTACTGTAGAAATTAAATGGGACATTATTTTAATATGTGACATTAATAAAATCATATGATAAGAGTACATTCTAATGATATAAGGTACCAAGTAGTACAATGAAATCATATGTGACATTTTAATACAAAAATAATTAAGTACCTGTATATTCCAGAAAGTGGGAAAGGAATTAAATGTTTAAAATGGACATTTAAAATTGAATAATGTTATAATGTGGTTATGTGAGTAGTAAAAATATCTATGGGAGATACCCAGACAATAATACCTAACTGCGTTATTTTATTATGTGTACCCAATGTACATGGACTAAGTGATATGGGTATATATTAAATCCCTAATTTTTCATATAGTAATGACCATTGTATATTAAAATTTCATCTTTGGGAATTAGAGGAACCAACCAAACCATTAATAACCAAATTTCCAAGTATTAGAACCATTTTTCCAAACTCAGTTGCACAAAACAGTGTCCAATTATTTTACATGACCAGCAGATAATGAACAGTAGCTATGAAGCTAGATGATGATGGCTAGAAAGATGGCTAATGGTGGGTGGTTGAGAAACCTTTTGTTAACCATTGTTTCTTTCTTATACACCATGGATTTCAACCTCAGTATAAAACCAATACCCAGTCCACCATTACTCTATAAATAGCAACTTCATTTCTCATTTTTACATTGCTGAGAATTGTCTGTAAAACCCAAGAATTAAAGTTTGAATTGCTAGTTGTTTAAGGTGGAGTTTGGCAATTGCAGAAGGTAGAAACTAAGCATACTAACCTTCAAAAGGTATAAAAAACTGACTTTTGTTCTTAATGTTGAGTTTTTTCAAATTCTTGAAATTTCTTAAATTCTCTGTCAATTAGCATGAATTATCATACTATCAAGCATTTAGGAAGTGTGTATGCATGTAAGGAACATATAGTAATGGACTTGAGCATGATTAAACTAAAGGAATTGAAGTTTGGTTGATACTTTACAAAATATAGTATCTTACTACTGCTGCTTGCGGGAAGAAGAGCAATTGCACCCCTATTTATACTAGGGTGCGGTGGCAATGCTGTACCAACCCGAACCAGCATTTCCGTTTCTATTGAGCTATGTTGTTGCTAACTTGATTCCATGACTTATATATACATGAAAAAGAAGTATAACATGTGATTTAAAGCTTTCGTATGAGATAGGTAATAACCAACATGATTTAGTGGGAGATTTATAACAAAAACTTAAAGTTTTAAAAACAAACTTTGAGGGAACTTGTGATCTACAAATTCTGAGCTTAATAGTATTCACACATGACTGATTTATGAACATGAATAAGCATGATTTATGATTTATAGTTCCTTTGTTCATGACCAAATTGTTAAGCTTTGTCTTAGAGAACGTTTTTAAAGAAAAGATTGTCATATCAAAGCTACTATCTATGAATACTACATGATGTGACGCCCCCAAATTCGGGTATCTTCCAACCCGACATATGGTGCTCCACGGTGCTACAGTTCACACAAACATTCAATTGAAATGCCTCAAAAGAACGAAAATGTCTTTTATATATATAAATATATATATATTACAAATTAATATTACCATTCCCCAGGTTCTTTATAACCGTTACATTTGTTCTTATCATAATATCAAATATTATCATTACAAAACTATACTATTACATAAGTACTCTATAGGTTCACCTTAGCCTTTCCTTTATCCTTGCCGGATCCTTTGGTTCGTTCGGTCTTAGCTGCATTCATATGGTTCAAGCAAGAGTGAGCATAACTAGCTCAGCAAGTACAATAATTCCATTTAACAATATGCTTGAATCATACAAATCATATATCTTCAATAACTGAACAATAGTTATGAAGTACTATCGATAATTCAAAATAGCACTTCTCTTTTCTATAAAACAGTTTACAATGACAACATTCAGTAAAACATAAATTCTGGTACAAGACCTTGAGCATTTCATACTTTCTTTGAAAAGGACATCCCGACACTAAGTCCGTAAGTCCGACATTACTTACGAGCACGTCTAGGTGATCAGCCTATAGTACTCTATGTTGATTAACACTACATTCTTTAAATGTATGTACATTTAAGTTGTGGCAACCTCAGGTGCCTGTCGTTTGACGAAAAAACATTTTAGCATACAGAGTCTTCATTTGAAAACCACACCAATATATCTTGGTAAAACATTAACCATACTTCGATAGATTATAAGAAATCCAAACATCTTAAGTCTAGCCGAAAGAATAGATAAAAAAGATTAGAGAAAAATTCAAATATAGCTGAAATAATGTGACACCCCAAATCTAGGTACTTCATTCCCACAAGACTTAGGGTTCACTTTCCATTCATTCTTATCCATCTACCCAATTATAATGAAAAATTAAATCATAAATCCTCCCTTAAAATAGGGTTACAACAATAAATAAAAATCTTCCCAGGTTGTCTAACCTTAAACATCAATCAAGTGCGGAATTAAAATAATTACATTACATCCATAAATATAAAATTCAACATCATGACAATCAGTAAAATTACAAGTCTTCATCACTTGTACATTTTTCCCTTTCCTTTGTTAGTTGTAGGTTCGTCGACCTTCTCAACTTTAGCTACAATGAGTGTATATATATGCTAGAGTGAGCAAAACAAATTCTCACTAGATATAACAATGAATCAACAAGAATATAATAACTGCCAATGAATAGGCTCATCAAAACTGAATAATACTCTACCAATGATAACCAATAACTAAAATCAAAATATGAATTATATCCGAGGGTCATAAGACCACGAACTTATGTCCACGATTACAAGTAATCTTTCAAATTTAACCTTAACAGTTATATTGCATGGACTTCTCGTACTTAGGGGGATCAGCCCTTCGTACCATGTATTGTGTACAAACATCTAAACGCATTGCGTCTCCCCTATAATAGGGTTGTTCTCCTCAGTTTTAGAGTACTAGTCCGCACCAAAGAAAGTTTGGTTTGGATAAGCTTTCAAGGGTAATTTAGAGTTTAACGATCAACAACTAGGGGACTAGTTGAATCAATAAGGTTTGATAACACAACAGTTGTTTAATAACAACATAACATGGAACAATGAATAATTGTAAGTGAACTAACTATATATTAAACTCATGCTTAAAAACAACTACAAAGCATAATTATTGAATAACAATGAACCTTGCTTGAAGAACATTAAGCTAGGGCTATGATCTTATTAAATAAGATATAGACTTATTGAATATATATTAAGTAATAGCAAGCTGAAAGTAAAACTTGCTCAATATGAGAATAACTTGTGCTAAATAATTGAAATAAAAAAATTTGACATTAGAAATTGGAATTCAAGAATTTGCATTCACAATACAAGAATGACAATAAAGAAACTTGTCTAACAATAAACAAGTTAGAATACATCAATAACTCTTGGAATTAAAACTTATTTGCAAAAATTTCAAGTTGTAGCTTGCTCAAATAATGATTAAGAATACAAGAATTCGCTTAATTAAAGTTTAGAGTAAGAACTTGCTCAACGAAAATGTAGAGTTAGAAAACTTGCATCATCATAAATAAACTAGATACAAGAAACTTGCTTAATGAAAATGTAGAGTTAGAAAACTTGCATCGTCATAAACAAACTAGATACAAGAAACTTGCTCAATGAAAATGTAGAGTTAGTAAACTTGCATCATCATAAACAAACTAGATACAAGAAACTTGCTTAATTAAAATGTAGAGTTAGAAAACTTGCCTCGAGTGTAAGCTATAATATTAAAACTCACGTTCACCTACACATAGTATTAGAACCACAATATTTATTAGATATACTAACATTCACTTTCCAACATAACACGCATTTCAAGTTAAACTTGTTAATTTAGTACAAGTCTTATGCTACTATATATATATAACTTATAAATCCTTTTACAAAGTTGAAATTATCAATGACATGACACGATACTGATATAACCTTCTTGTTACATGTTTAACACCTTAACACAACCTTAGACCAAGTTATAGTGGTAGTCCATAGTTTGTTTTGCAGTGACGAAATCACTATCTCGGGACAAGGTATGTGAAAAGTACACGCATATATATAGACATGGGACCCAAGATAGCTACGCCATATTCAGTTTTGTACTGCCAAGCCATGCAACTTGGCATGGGTGTGCACGAACCAGAGACACAATGAATAGTAGTCGTGTTTAGCCCAACTAACATGAATTTCACCCACAAAACAGTGAAATTAACATATACAATTGCTATAAAACTATCACAAACATGTTTCCTCAAATATTCATCAACATAGAACGATTTAACAACAACTTTAACTAGTTTAATTCCACAAATTCCATGTTTTCATACAAAAACACCATTTTTGACATCCTTTACAAAAATCATCACTATAATTTCAGTTTTATACCAAATCACTTCGTTCAAACTACGTTCTCTTCGTTTCTTAACGAACTAGCAAAACAAGACTCAATTTAAAGTTTATCATACGAATTGACCACCAAAATTGGTACTTACATAAGCCATATGACAAATACATATTTTAATTTACTTTTCTTCCTTTTTAAATGAAATATCATACTAATCCTTGTTTACATACAAACTCAAACATAACCAACACATATAATCACCACAATTCAGTTGTTTAGCAACAATTCAACAAAAATCGAATTCACAAAACATATAAATTATGTCCTAAACTCATATATGTATACATATATATATATACACACACACACACTAAGGTTATGTAAAAATACCTTTTGTTGCTTTAAAAATCCTTGCTGACCACTAGAATTGTTGTGAAAATTCTTAGGTTTCTCTCAAATTCTCTCTCAGCTTCTTTCTCAGCTTCTCTCTGAAACTCTCAGTATACTAAACCAAACTGACAACTCACCAAGTATGCGTAAAACAAAATATAACTCCAGCCAACACACACTTTCAAACGTCTAAAAACCGACGTCTACTAATTATCCCTATTAAATCATCAGTTATAAATATATATTTATATTATTTGTTTTATTTGTTATAATAAAATTCATAATTTAAAAATCCAAAAGCCATAAGGCTTTGTTTGGCAAAAAGTCTTTAAAATAAAGACTTAATATTTTAAGCCTTGTTTGGGTTAAATCAATTTAAAACTACTTTAATTATTTTAATAAATAATTTAATTTATAATTTATAATCACATATTATTTATTTGGATTTCTATATCCACATTAATCAAATAATTTAATTACACATACTATATTTTAAATAAATTTTCCACTTAAACAATTATCACAAAATTATAATCTCATTATAATTTTATTTAATAATTTAACATACCATCTTAATTATTAAATTAAAATATCAATATAACATCTCATGTTATATTACAACTCTCTAAATTATAAATTAATTTAATTTAGAATATTATCTAATAAATTTAATTCATAAATATTTACTAACAACCATCACATCAATAAAATATTTATTCAACAATAAACACCTCAAATAAATATTTATATAATTTAATAAATATTTAAAATTATAATTTGAAATTAGGATTATTACATCATTTCCTCTTACAAGGATTCGTGCCCGTAATCACAACTCAAACAATCAAATCGTCACATTCTCCCCTTCTTACAAAGATTACGTCCCCGTAATCGAAGACCTGAACTAAACAAATAACTCGTGGTAATTCTTTATCATTTCAGCTTCGAGTTCCCACGTAGCCTCTTCGACATTGTGGTTCCTCTATATCACCTTCACAGAAGGTATCACTTTATTCCTGAGCACTTGTTTTTTCCTGTCGACTATCTGGATAGGAACCTCTTTATAAGACAAATCTTTACTGAATTGCAACGGTTCATACTCGATTACATGTTTATAATCGGGTTTATACGGTCGCAACACTGACACATAAAAAACATTGTGCACATGTTCTAATTATGGAGGTAAAGCTACTTCGTAAGCCACCTCTCCCACTCTTCGCAGTATCTCGAAAGGTCCAATAAACCTTTGGCTTAGCTTTCCTTTCTTGCCAAAACGAATTTTCCCCTTCCAAGGAGAAACTTTCCGAAAAACAAAATTTCCTGCTTCAAATTCGCGATTCTGCCGGTGTTGATCAGCATACTTCTTTTGTCAATCTTGAGCAGCTACCAGTCTTGCTCTGATGAGTTTGATAACTTCAGCGGTCTGCTGTACAAGTTATGGTCCTAACAGTTGACGTTCACCAAATTCATCCAAGCATAGTGGAGTTCTACATTTCCTACCGTATAATGCCTCGTATTGCAGCATGCCAATGCTTGAATGGTAACTGTTGTTGTATGCAAATTCCACCAACAATAAAAGATCATCCCAGTTTCCTTTGAAATTTATGATGCATGCTCTAAGCATATCTTCTAGCATCTGGATTGTTCATTTGCTTTGCCCATCAGTTTACGGATGATATGTTGTACTCATCTTCAGTTGTGTTCCCGTGCATTCTTGTAGTTTCTTCCAAAAGTTTGAGGTGAATCTCGGATCTCTATCTGATACTATTGATATTGGAACTCCATGTCTCGACACGACCTCTTTAACGTATAGTTTTGCCAGCTGATCAAGATTAAATCTAATCTTTATTGGTAAAAAGTGTGCAGATTTTGTTAATCTATCCACTATCACCCAAATCGCATCATATCCTTTCTTAGTCGTTGGAAGACCTACCATAAAATCCATTGTGATATGCTCCAATTTCCATTCCGGTATTTCTAACGGTTGAAGTAATCCGCTTGGCCTTTGATGTTATACCTTCACTCTCTGATATGTCAGGCACTTTGCAACGCATTCTGTAACGTCTCTTTTCTTATTTAGCAACCAAAAATGTGACCACAAATCTTGATACATTTTTGTACTTCCCGGATGAATCGAATATCTTGAGTTATGAGCTTCTGTCAAGATTTCTTCTTTAACATCCTATACTTTTGGAACCTAAATTTGTCCCTCGAATCTTAGTATTCCCTCTGTACCAAGCTTATACTTCACTTCTTTACCCTCGACCACACCTTCCTTTATTTTTCTGCATTCTTCATCCTGTACTTGAGCGTTCTTCACATTGTCCACCAAAGTTGGACTAGCTTCCATCTGGTACAATTTTTCATCGATTTCTTTTGGAAATTTGATTTCCAACTCTAGCCCTGCCATCGTTGAAATGAGTTCCTCCTTATCGGTTAACAACATCAACCTTTCTCTGCCTTTCCTACTCAAGGCATCTGCAATCACATTAGCTTTACCTGGATGATAAAAGATCTCACAATCATAATCTTTTATCAATTCCATCCATCTTCTTTGACGCATGTTTAGGTCCTTCTGTGTGAAAATATACTTCAGACTCTTATGGTCTGTGTAGATCTCACATTTTTCTCCACAGAGATAGTGTCTCCATATCGTCAGAGCAAATACTACTGCCGCCAACTCTAAATCATGAGTCGGATACCCTTTCACATAGTCTTTCAATTGCCTTGATGTCTACACAATGACTTTGCCATTCTGCATAAGGACACAACCCAATCCTTTGTGGGAAGCATCACTATACACCACAAAATTTCTTGTATTATCTGGTAATAACAAGACAGGTGCCACAGTGAACCTCTTCTTTAATTCCTTAAAACTCTCTTCACACTTCTCCGTCCAAACAAATTTTACAGATTTTCTCATCAAACTTGTCTACGGAATGGCAATCTTGGAAAAATCTTGAATAAACCGTCTGTAATACCTACCAATCCCAAGAAACTTCTCACTTCTGATGGAGTTCTTGGTTGTTCCCAATTTATCACGGCTTCGACTTTTGATGGATCCACTAAAATTCCATCCTTGTCGATTACATGCCCAAGAAATTGTACACGTTCTAGCCAAAATTCACATTTAGAGAATTTCGCATACAACTTTTCTTTTCTTAGCGTTTCTAGTGTCAGACGTAAGTGTTTCGCGTGTTCTTCTTGAGATTTAGAGTACACCAGTATGTCATCGATAAATACCACCACAAACTTGTCTAAAAATGGTTTAAACACCGTGTTCATCAAATCCATGAATGTTGCAGGGGCGTTTGTCAAACCAAAAGACATCACCAAAATTTCGTAATGTCCATACTAATTTCAGAATGCCGTCTTTGGTACATCCTCCTTCCTTACTTTCAGTTGGTGATACCCACTTCTTAAATCTATTTTTGAGAAATATCTAGCACCCTTCAATTAATCAAACAAGTCATCTATTCTCGGCAATGGATACTTGTTTTTAATAGTGACTTTGTTTAATTTCCTATAATAAATGCAAAGACGCGTTGACCCATCCTTCTTCTTCACGAATAAAACTGACGCTCCCCACAGTGATACGCTCGGTTGAATATACTTCTTATCTAACAGTTCTTGCAGTTGTACCATCAATTCCTTCATCTCTACCGGAGTCATTCTGTATGGGGCCATCGATATCGAAGCGTTTTCTGACGCTAACTCGATCACGAACTCGATTTTTATGTTTAAAGGGAAATTCAACTCTTCACTAGGTATTTCTAACCTCTTAGAAAATTCATCAGATATAAACGAGAAGGTAGCACCCGAATCGAATAATACATATGCATTTATATCATTAATTGGGATAATACCTGACACGATATCTTTTGATTGCACTACGTCCTGCACCGTCATGTTGAAAGTTCTGGCTGTGGGCTTATTTGTTGACGTTGGCCCAGCAATAGTCAGTGTACCTCCACTGCCACTTCCCTTGTTTCCACTTGTCTCACCAGATTTCTTCTTTGGACACTCGCGAGCAAAATGATCCTTCGACCCATAGATGTAGCAATCATTCTTCTTGGGTTGATTGCAGTTTGGGGCAATGTGACCCTCCTGACAACAGTTAATGCACACACGCTTCCCTCTTAAGCACGTACCCATGTGAAACTTCCCGCATGTAGCACATGCATCAATCTTCTTCTTCTGCTGATTACCTTGCTGATTTCCAGCTCCACATTTGCATTCCACTTCCTTTTCAAATTATTGTTACCATTTCCATCGTTACCACCACCATTTTTAGCTTTACCCTCATTCTTCTTCTTTCTCTACTCTTGGTTGTGCTTTGTTACAGCCTCGCCTCCACTCTCAGCGAGAATTGCCTTCTCAAGCACTGCTACAAATGTCTTTAACTAGAACAGGGAGACTCTGCTGTACAACCATGGCTTCTATCCCTGCTCAAATCTCCTTACCTTACGCTCATCCGTATTCACTTGATATGACGCAAACCTCACCAACTCTTTGAACCTTGTTGCATACTCCGACACTGTCATTGTGCCTTATTTTAGCTCTAGAAACTACACTTCCATCTGATTCTTTGAGATTTCTGGGAAATAGGTCTCGAAGAATATTTACTTAAATCTATCCCAAGTCATTACCCCTTGACCTCCTCAGGTTTTATTGGCTTGCCACCAATAATCGGCCTCTGCTTTCAACATGAATTTTGCAAAAGCAGTCTTCTGGTTATCCCCTACCCTAGCAACATCGAACACTTTCTCTATTTCCATGATCTAGGTCTGTGCCTCAACCGAATTCATGGACCCACGGAACTCTGGTGGCCCAACCGCCTTGAAGTCCTTAAATGTTACAACTTGATTCTGTGGCTAATTCTGTAATGCTCCCGTCAGTAGCGTTACGAATTGCTAAACTGGATTAGCCTCAGCATTGTTGTTATTCTCAGGGGTCCTTTGTCGGGGTTGACGTCTTAGAGGCATTTTCTGTTAAAATACACCCATTAGATTCTATTCAACCTTTTAAATATTTACTATTTAATTTGCACACTATAAAAAAATTATCACATAACACATAACACTTTGAATAAAATAATAACTTTTATTCATTCATAATCTTTTTAGGAAACATAAAAATAATAGCATCACTGCTACTTACATTACTTTCCTGAACTACAAAAGTTTCAAGACAATTACATCATCATCCTATCCCATTGGTTATATCATACCCGAGATTAACATCTTATTTACTTCTCAATCACATAGTAATTAAATTCATTACGTCCTATTAAAATGTTGCATAGCCTTACGACGCTCCTCTTCCATAATGCAAAACATTGTTCGGCAATCTAAAATGTATGATGGCAGCGTCACGAACTTAATTGGATAACCCATGACCCGATCTTGAGCTCGATTAATCACGGTGTTGAATACATTATTCATCTCTTTTATCTTGATCCTCTTTTCTTGTGCCTCTCTCTCTGCTACCCTGGCTCGTTGAAAAGTTTCCTCATATGCATCTTCGGCTCTTGCCCTCTTCGTAGATTCTTCTTTCAATTTTTTCTCCAGCTCTGTAATCTTCTATGTCAGTTGTTCGTTCTCTCCTTCAGTGTGAATCAGCTTCTCTTCGACATTATTAAGACGTTCATCTTGATCCTGGATCTCTTTGTCCTTCAACGCCATTGCGATTTGCTGTTCAGCTACTATCTCTTGCAACTCCTCGACGGTATCCTGTAGTTCTACATTGTGATCGTATACCTCATCATACATATGGGCAGCTATCAAGTTTAGTGAAATCTCTTCCTCCTCGTCCTCCTCATCCTCATTCGACTGTGGCAGATCAACGGGGTCCTCCTCGTCTGTCTCTATCTCATCATCCTCTTCAGGTAAACCCTCATGCTCAACCACTGTGACCTACGGAGATGTTTCCCGTGGCAGTAGTTGTTCCCAAACCACCTGAATATCTCGAGGCTCCTCCTCTCTAGGCATTTGGGATCCTTCCTCCCTAGCCTGACTGGATTCTCCTACATTAGCCATCCTGACAACAAAATTTTAAGTTTTAATTGCTAATCATTACTACTCGACACTCACGAGCACATAATTTACAATCACATAAGCACATAAGTGTTTTATTACTTCTTTCATAAAAACTCGATAAGAGTTTATCACCACAATCTTTTCAAAGGTTACTTCCTAAGGCTTTTTCCCCACCTAAGGTTCATAACCTAAAGCTTTGATACCAACTTGTGACACCCCCAAATCTAGGTACTTCATTCCCACAAGACATGGTGTTCATTTTCAATTCATTCTTATCTATCTACCCAATTATAATGAAAAATTAAATCATAAATCCTCCCTTAAAATAGGGTTATAGCAATAAATAAAAATCTTCCCAGGTTATCTAACCTTAAACATCAATTAAGTGCAGAATTAAAATAATTACATTACATCCATAAATATAAAATCCGACATCATGACAATCACTAAAATTACAAGTCTTCATCACTTGTACATTTTTCCTTTTCCTTTTCTAGTTGTAGATTCGTCGACCTTCTCAACTTTAGCTGCAATGAGTGTATATATATGCAAAAGTGAGCAAAACAAATGCTCACTAGATATAACAATGAATCAACAAGAATATAATAACTGCCAATGAATATGCTCATCAAAACTGAATAGTACTCTACCAATGATAACCAATAACTGAAATCAAAATATGAATTATATCTGAGGGTCATAAGTGTGACGCCCCCAAAATAGGTATACATCACCCATATTGGGTCGTCAGATACATGGTACAAAATACAAATACAACTTAATTATACAACTGTCGTGTAAAAATATGACAAAACATAGCTGAGAGTTTTAACACGGATATCGTCTTCTAGACAATATCCACACTCAATGAAGTTCTCATTACAATTATTATCACGTTATTTTACAGAATAGTGAGGACTACTAAAACAACCATCTGGACCGTCAATCTGTTCCCCGACTCGTCCCAGTTATATTCTCATTTTCTTAAGAGAACAGTGAAAGAAAGGGTGAGCTCAACTATCCGAGTAAGAATTATTATGACTAAGATAATGCAGAATAAATTATCCTTAGCCTTCAACAGTATAACAACTGATTGAATATATTAGACAACAAGTTTTAGATCAACAATTGCAGCGGAATAAGCAATCCATTAGAAGAGTCAAGTAGAACATATTGTCTACTATCTCTTCTAGATTAAAAGTCCATCGTTAATATTTCATTCCTGTAATACTCAACAACAGTTCTTTGTTATACCTAAGATAACAAGAACTATCATTACTTGTCTTCACCTAAACCACCAAAGATTATAGTTAAATCCATAATTCATATTTATAATCATATAACTCAATAGTTTCTCCTTGCCACAAAGGCTTAATAGAACGTTTACTCAATATCTTTACCCCAAAGGATAAAGATATTCAAATTTAATAACAATGATCATACCAATCAATTTTCTACCTTTGCACTACGGGCCAAAGATATTCAATTATAAAACCAATGGTCATGATCATACCAATAAATTGTCTGTCAGTGCACTACGGCCAAAGAAATTCAACTATTAACTAATGGTCATGATCCTGCCAATCACATCATCGAATTATCCATGCACTACGAGCTAAGGATATTCGTTATTATCACCAGTGGTTATGATCATGTCATACACCTGTCCATCTTTGCACGTAAGCCAAAGATATACAACTATAAAACCAATAATCAACAATTCGTCTTTGCACGTAAGCCAAAGATATACAACTGTAAAACCAATAATCAATAGTCCATCTTTGCATGTAAGCCAATGATGACTTTCATCACAATATAAGCATAAGGATGATGACAATGATATAAGCATTAATCAAACGAAATCAAGGATAAATATTAAAGACTTTAAATTTATCCAGAGTTTAAAAATATCCAAATTGTTAACATGATACTGCTTTGTGGAGTAAAATTCAAGAATAATATTCATGTACCAAAAAAAATTTGGACAGAAAAGAAATATGTTTTTCGGGTAAATAGTACCATGTGAATAGTAACTCATGAATAGTAACTCATGAATAGTACTCTGTATTCGTACATAATACCGTATACATAAATAATGTCATATACGCAAATAGTGCCATATACATGAATAGTGTTGTATACGTGAATAGTAACCCTGACACAAAAAGATAAAGTTTTACAATAAAATTCACTTTTGGCAGCACTTCTGTAATAGATTGTTTACAGCACTTTTGGTAAAATATGGGGTCAATCATCGGTTGGCTACAACATATCACCCCTAAATAAGTGGTCAGGCTGAGGTTTCGAACAGAGAGGTGAAGAAGATTTTAGAGAAAGTAGTGAATCCAAGCAGAAAAGATTGGTCTCTAAAATTGGACGACACACTATGGGCTTACAGGACAGCATACAAAACACCAAACACCAATTGGGATGTCTCCATATTAATTGGTCTACAGGAAAGCGAGTCACCTACCGGTGGAATTACATCATAAATCATATTGGGCCATTCAGAAACTTAATTTTAACCAAGCAGCTGCATGAGAGAAAAGATTGCTCCAATTGAACGAACTCGATGAGTTTTGAATGCAAGCATACAAGAATTCAAAGTTGTACAAGGAAAAGGTTAAGAAGTGGCATAACCAAAAGATCATGTAGAGAAAGTTGGAACTGGGACAATCAATATTATTGTTCAATTCATGACTGCGGTTGTTCCTAGGAAAGCTCAAATCGAGATGGTCGGGGGGAGGGGGGCATTCACAATTAAGAGGGTTTTCTCAATGGCATCGTTGAGTTATAAAGTAGGAATCCATTGGAAACATTTAAAGTCAACGGTCATCGGTTGAAACATTACTGGGATGGCGACATCGACAATGAAGTCACCGCAATCACACTTGTCGATGCGCCATGAACAGGGAGTAGTCAGGCTGAAAGACTTAAAATCAAGCGCTAATTGGGAGGCAACCCAATTTTACTTTTATTCTCAGTATTTTTAAGCATGCTAATTAATTCTTAGTTTAGAGTATAAGTTTAGTATGAGTTTAGTATAAAGTAAGTTATTTCGGTTTATCAAGTAGTTTGTGAGTCATGATTTCTAGTAGATTCAACCTTCAACATTCAATGTTCATAATGTTATCTTAAACTTATCATTTTATGCTGTTTCAGGTACTTGGGAAATTCATGGATATGTGTTAGATGCAAAGAATGGGAAAATTTGAATCCATCTACAGAACCACCCCCCGCCGGGGCGGGGGTCATGAACCAAAATAAGAATATCCCCCCCCCTGTCGCTAGGGCGCGCATCTATAGCTTATTACCCCCCGTCGGGGCGGGGGTACGGGAACATGAAGAGTTCAGTTCGGCAGTTACAAACATTTAGCCCATCTTCTCCACTTCCTTGAACCATAACTGATACCCACTTTCTTCAACAACAACCCCATAATTTCCTCAACTCTCACCCATTATCTCATATAATCCCCACTTACCCATTACTTTAAACCACCAAATCTCTACACTATCTCCACCTTATAAATTCAACCCCTAACTACACCACATCTTCATCTCCATTCATACAATTTCAGTCATACAAGAGTTAGGGTTCTTCAAGTGAGATTGTGGGCAGCAACAACGAAGGGGAGAAGCAACCAATTGGTCAATACATTGAGGGTAAGCAGTTATTTCTTGAAATTTCTCGTCATACATCGCCACATTAGAAGTTCAACTACCATTATGGGGGTATTGTGAGTTGTTCACACAACGTGTTCGACTAATTATACAAGTGAAGTTTGGGGGGAATTGTGGGCTTGAGTTCATCCATTTGATTTCAATGTCACCAAAACCAGCATCAAAGAGACAGTGAGGCAAGGGCTCCGGGTCTACACCACTGACTCAGGCCTTTGACAGGAGAAAATTTCTGAGTGCCAACGTCATTGATCGCTATGATTATCTAGTGACTAAGGCACTAACTCCAGAGCGAGGATTGGATAGGTTCACTGATGAGCCGGAGCCAGAGATCGTCAATGTGGTGAAGGAATTTTATACCAATGCAGAGGATAAGGCCCCATTCATAACATTCGTGTGGGGAAAGCAAGTACCTTTTCAGTGATGATGCTACTAACAAGTATTATCGCCTAAGAGTTCCTGTAGAATGCTAGTATGCCTATTTGCGTGACCACGATCCCAACTACGATGGGATTTTAACTAAAATAACAAAGTCGGACACCACATGGGTCAAGGGACAAAAAGGGGGCACCATCTTCCACAGCAGGGATCTGAGCCGTTATGGAAAAATATGGTATGCGTTTTTGTGCGCCAAATTATTCTCGACCACACATACTAGTGAAGTGACAAAGGAGAAGGTATTGATGTTGTATACGATTATGCAAGACTTTCTCATTGACGTGGGTGTTATCATCAATTTCTCAATACGAAGATGCCTGTGAGGGCCATTTTTCGGCGGCCTGCCACACCCATCTCTCATATGTGGGCTGTGCAGGGAGGCTGGAGTTAGTGGTCCGATGATGAGACTACCCAACAATCGCTTCAGACTTTGGACACACGGATGATCGTATGGTACATAGTGTGGCCTGAGGGGGAGTCACATCCAAGAGGAGTAGGGTTTATATTTCCACCAATCTCAAGAGGAGGCTGAAATTGAGGACACCTCTGACGATGATGAGTTCTCAGGCAGACGAGATCATGGGAGAGCAAGAGACCGAGGAGATGCAGCGGACTGGTAGATATATGTTTAGCTCTTAATTTTCCAGCCTCCAAAGACAAGTTGATTGTCACAACAAAGAAGCTAACAGACAGATGAGGAGACTCATGGCCAGGCAGGACCACATGTTCGAAGCCATGAATATGTAATTCGCCTCCTTGAATGCGACCCTCCAAAGTTTCAACCCAAATACTCAATTTCCATACCAACAGCCTGCCCCATTGCCACGGTTTCCACCTTCCGATTCAGACAATGAAGAGCAACAACCACCACCACCTCAAGCTTAGACGATTTTAGGGAAGTTCTCGTACACTTATTGCTTTATCTTTACAATGAGGACATTGTAATTGTTATGTTTGGGGGAGTTAGTTTAATTTTGTTATGTTTGCATGTTTAATTTAGTTAGTTAGTTTGCATATGTTAGTTTCACGTTTAGTTTTAGGTTCATTATATGTTTGCATTCTGTAACGTAATAGTTGAATAGCAGAGTAGTATTGTAAATAGTTTTTATTAGTTTTTAATTCTGTTATGTTTATTCCACATTTAAAAAAATTTAAAAAATTAGTTAATTACTGTGTTGTTTTGCATGAATTCAGCTGTTAGATAGTTCAGTCTATTTTGGCCAATGATGAGACTGAGATTGAGTAGATGTTGGGTGTAAAATATAATTAATTACGCTCACATGCAAGTGTAGGTGGTCAACAAGTAATATAATGATAAGTCGAGTATCGTTCCCACCGAGATTTAGTAAGATATTAACCCTCATAATTACCAGCTGTATGTTAATCCAAATTTTATTAAACTATCCAGATTAAGAATTATAACTATAAAAACTAAAAATATTAAAAATACTAAGGATACCAAACAATCAACAAACTTATAAACTATAATTGCAAGCAAATATTAGGGAATTAGGCTTACAACTTCACTCTAAGTATCACTCTGATTATTACACCTTAATCCAGTTTAATGCACTACCCTAGTTTATTAATCAAGAACACTCAATTAGAATTAGCCATCTCCTGATGCACTAATACCTTATTAACTTAAATCCACAAATTAGATAGAATTAAGCTAAACACCTCAATTAACTAATTCACTACATCTCTATGCTTTTGCTCAAACTAAGTCTTCAAATTTGCCAATTGATTGTTAGTTGTTTATCTCTCTTGTTGTTGTTGTTTATATCCAGCCTAAGACCTGTATTCTCACCATAATTCAACGCCCAATTGAGTTCCACACCATGACAACCTACCTTCACGTCACTATATCAACACAATCAAAATAGGACTCTGGCCTCTTCCCATACCCCCGCCCCGGCGGGGGTTTTTCCTATGTAATGTACGCCCCAGCGGGGGTCCATTCTATTTTTGTCCAAGTTAAGCTCCTTTTCCTTGCCAAGTTTTGCCATGAATCCACCTTTAAGTCTAAATGCCATGCCACCACACCTAAACATAAAACAACAATAAACAAGTAAAACGAAACATAAAAATAAAGAATTAACACAGTTTAAGCTTAAATTAGAGGCCGATTCGTAGGTGTAAAACCCACTCATCAAACTCCCCAAACTTAAACCCGTGCTAGTCCTCGAGCATAAAACAAAATAAAATGCTATACATTGCAATGCAATAGAATGTAATGCAACTAATCTATATGCCTACGAATCCAACGGTAATTATAGAATCAAATCTATTCAACCGGCCTCAGAGAAATTAACCAAACACAACAATACTTCATATCAAAACCAATCAATAATTTCTATCATTCATCAAATCTTAAACTGTTATTACTGGTATAGTGTGTGAGCTCAACATCCATGCTAGCTGATGCAAATTCAAATTTAATACATAACAAGTCTCTTAGAAGGCATCATACAGTGTAAACTCAAGAATTTCAAAAATAGATGAGATCCGACTAAAATCAAATAATTACTAATATTAAGGGTCCAAATAGGGTACTTATGCTTTATTTTTCAATTACGGAGGCTTTTTTCTCTTATTTACCGCTTTATTCATTTTTTTATACACATGGCTATGTAATGTCTTATTCCCTTAGGCTTTTCAGTGCTACCTTAACGAGCTTTCGACCAACGACTCCCAGACCATTAAGACCTTAAGACGCTAGATGTAAGGACAATCCCCGCAGGCTTACTTACTCAAGTAACAAAGGCCACAAAACTAGACAAGCATACCACGGTGTTTATTATATATTTATATATATATATATATATAGAGAGAGAGAGCTATATACCCCCACTTTTTCCCCCAAACTTAGGTTCTTGCCTAATTTTTCGACTTCACTGCCTATCCTTGTCATTCTTTCATTTAAACTAGCATTATCCTTAAGAGGTCCCTTATGTATCAATTTGAACTAAATCAGTCAACATAGTTGTCTCTAACGTGCTAACCTTATTATACCAGTTTCAAACAGGCAAAAGATCCAATTCATGACTGAAAATTACATCAAAGTTCTAATAGTCGGTACTGTACTTATCTACTTAATCCCAATCTCATCATTGGCTAAAATAAATAGAACTATATCAAACCGCTTGACTTATGCAAGATAACTTAATACTTAACTAATTTTTTTTTATATATGTGGTAAACATAACATGATTAAAAACTATTAACAACTATTTACAATAGTACTCTATTATGCAACTATTACACTACATGAATGAAAACATCTAATAAACCTAAAACTAAACATGAAACTGACATATGCAAATCTAACTAATAAAATTAAACATGCAAACATAAAAATTAAACTAACTCCCCCAAACTTAAAAATTATAATGTCCTCATTGTAAAGATAAAGCATTAAATAAACGAGGACTTCCTTGTAATCGCCTAAGCTTGGGGTGGTGGTGGTTGTTGTTCTTCATTATCTGAATCAGAGGGTGGTGTAACGCCCGAGAAAATCGAATTTTTATATGAATTAAATTTTTATTTAATTATGTGAATTAAATGAATTTAATTGATTATTTATGTGAGTAAGCTATATGAAGGTCGTTCTATGACCTAGAATGTGCAGATGTGGTTAGGATTCTGGCTATGTGCTAGAATTAATTGTTTTGAATTTCCAAGATGAAAATAAAGGTTTTTCGAGAAATTTTCGTAAAAATACTATTCATCCGTTTCTGCTCGGGAATTAAATTTGAAATTCCGAGAAACACATAATGATAGAATTCTAAGACAAGATAGAATATCCAATAATATTTCAGTTATGGCAAACGAACTTTACGCTTGCAGACTCAAAACCTAAGGGTTAGGGAAAGTAAATTCCGAGAAGGAAATGAATTGCGTATAATGATTAGGGTTATTATATGTGTGTTATACGAGTTTCATACTAGTTAGTATACGAGTATAGTATGGAGAATATTATGACGTATAATGCGAATATCGTCCGAATATTAAACGAAGGAAATACGTGAGTTATACGCGTGGAATACGATTAGTTCTTATTGGACTTTGAGTTTAAGGACTTTGTAGAATCCAATTGGACTTGGATTATATCGACCCCAATGAATTGTGTAATCAAGCCCAATTTAGGCTCGATATGAATTAATTCTAAGGCCCGATCCAAGAAACTGAACTGCGAATCGAACCGAAGGATCACCGGATGGGTAAAACACATGGGGTAACCCATGAGAGGACCCATAAGGCATGTGGGTTGGATACTTGGTGACCAAGTAAAGCTACTTTACTTGGTTACAGAGAAATGAATAGTAAGGAGGTTACCTAATAACCATTTTGCCCTCTATTTGAAATTCCTATAAAAGGAAGCTTGGCTAGTTCATTTGTTACTTTACAAATATTAGCCAATATATTTGAGAGAGAGAAAAGAGCTAGAAACAAGTAATCAACTGATCTTGAAGCAAATTATAAGAGTTTTTAGCAAGAACGCGAAGAACGTAAAGGTAATAATTCGTAAAACCTTAGTTTTGATTCGTTTAAATTTATTTTTTCGTAGAGAATCATAATTGCTGGAGAATGTCTCTTCTGGAGTAATAAGGATGGCTAATAGTGGATTAACCATTTACAAGTCATGTGTAAGTAGAAATCGTAAGTGTTTATGTAATTTTAAACCTAAGAAACCATTGAACGTTGACTTGATTGTTGATGGACAAATTTAAAACCATCATTTATAGGGCATGTGCATATTGCTTGGTTAGGATGTAGACAATGAATCAATGGATTGATTCCATTTGATTTGGCGTAGAAAACACGAGTAACGAAGTTATAGCAAATTTTACGAAATTAGACGTTAAACGTTGAAATCGTATAATTCCGGATTAGAAGTCAAAATTTGTTGTTTAGTTTAGAAACCCTAGTTTTTGATGGCATATCATAGTATAACGTATTCAAGAGTCCTGAACTCAAGAACAGTTGAATTCCGACTTATAACGAAGAAAACGAGTTTTGAACGCTCAAGAACGTATAACGAACGGGTTATTAGGACGTTAATAATGAATTCATTGTTAACGGATTTGAAAACTAGTTTTGTCTAGATGAAATCGTATTATATGTTACGTGTAAGAAAATGGCTTTTGAATGAGCCAATTCCGACTTAAAACGACTAATTTATGAGTCCGGGAAGAATCGTAGTTGAAATTTGAAAAAAAATTCAAAAGTTCAGGGGAGGCGTCGCAGCGCCAACCCAAGCACAAATGGTCGCACCGTAGCGCTGGTAATAGTGACTTTAGCTACTGGAGAGTGTCACCGCAGCGCCACTATTACAAAAGGATCTTGTCTTGCAGCGCCTTGACGAGACCGCACCTTAGCTATCGTTAGTTGTCGCCAGAAGCGCTTGATAGTGTCTTGATGTCCGCACATGGCCTTGAGTAGTAGGAATTTGATGAGCCAGTTGGTTTCTAATCCTAATTGATTGTAAACCAATAGAGGAACATGTATATACTTAATATACATGGTAAGACCAATCTTAAATCACTTATTTAGTGATGACTTTAGGAATGTAAATATTGTTTAATAGAGATTAAACGAAGAACGTAAGATATACGAAAGTAAAATGTATTCGAGCTTTGGTAATTAATCAATAACGAGTAAGTCTTGGTTAGTAACGTAAGACATTAACAAGCCGTAAGGAAGATTAATGAGTCTACTTGACCTTTATTAATGAAATAAATTCACTTAAGACATAGAAGAGAAAGAAGTTGGTAAAAACAATGTGATTAGATTGTTTGGTAGATAATTACAGTGTGCTATGTGAATATATCATGTAGATACTGTAAAGACCAAGAATTGTTTAATATTATATTCGAAGACGCTTGAAGGCAAGTTTTCTAACATTTTTCTAACCTTCGTGTTAGCCAAGTTTCTGTGATTCATGTTATGAAATGTATGAATTGTTTTATAAAAGGGTCGATGCCAGTTTTAACTCGGCTAGACTATTCTTAAGAGTTAGATTAATTTGTTTAACAAGTCTTTTGATATAGAACTATTATCGCTATCCTATGCCAAGTATTTGGTACAGATTCAAGGTAAGTTTGTATATGAACAAACTAATGTATTTTCATCGATTATTCGATGGGCACGTGAGGTTTCCAAAACTTAAACATAAATACGTTTAACGGATGATTGTTGATCAACATAGAGTACTATAGGCTGATCACCTAGAAGTGCTAATAAGATATATCGGATGTACGAACTTAGTGCCGAGATGTCCTTTTCATTTATGAAAACAAAAAGAGAATGCTCATGGTATTTCGACCAGTTTAGACTTCCTAAGTTATTATATATACTATGGATACTATGGAATTGTATTTATGAAATGAGAAGTGTTGGTTAATATTTCATAGTACTTCATAGCTCTTTGTTCAGTTATGAAAGATAATCATATAATTTTTGACGTAGTATTTGTATTATCCTTTCTTAGACTTGTTGAGCTAGTTATGTTCACTTCTTGCTTGAATTATATGATTGCAGCTAAGGCCAAAAGAACTGATGATCTCAGTAGGGATAAAGGCAAATCTAAGATGGATAAGTAGATTATCTTGTAATAGATTAGTATGTTTGTAATAATCATAATATGATGAACAAAGAATGTATTGGTTTCAGAACTTGGGAATGGATTTATACTTATTATTGTAATAAGAAGTTAGTAAATATAATCATTTTGATGTTGTTTCAATGGAATGAATGTATAAATAGTAGTAATAAGGTATTGAGGAAACTCAGTACCGAAAGATTTAAAAGATAGAAATTAACCCTAAATAAATTAAATGTGATTTGTGCTTATGTTATTGTGTGGTATGTACTAATCAACATGTTATGTGTTATTTTAGATGTCCAACGATAGCTTGATGTATAGAGATATACACGTGGTGAGCGAAGAGTCTGTGAACAGAGTAGAGCCTGTACCTATGCCCGTGGAAGGAGTACCATTAGTGATTCTAGAAGAATCTGAGCTAGAGGGGTACTTTTCTGAGGAGGATTTCTCTAAGGGAAACATTGAAAACATGGGATCGGCATCATATCTCGATATGGTGGTCGATTGGGATGGGGAGACGGAGGTAGCATCGTTCAATACGGTGGTACTTGCACTAGAGATAACACCTCCAGACGCAATGAGGGCATTGTATTTAGCGGTGCTTGACCATAATGTGCAACTGTGCACTGTTGTGTAGAACCAAAATGAAGAGATTAGTGCTCTTCATGAGGCAAAGGAGTATGCAGAAGTAGATTTTGACTTAGTGCACAACGAGAAGGTGCTTATGACGGATAAGGCAAGGGACTATAAGAATGAGGTCGTAGATCTTTGTAAGGAACTGGTGGCGAAGGACCAGAAGATAGCACAGATGTCCTACATCCATAATAGTGCTCATGAGGATTTCAAGCTGAAAAATGATTTTTATTCTATTGAGTTGGGACAAACTCGACATACTATTAATCGGGATATTGTTTCGATTATAGCGAATTAGAAACATGAGAATGCTATGAGGCAGTGTTAGTAGATCGATAGATCTTTTTGTATATGTGTAGTGTCGTAAAACCCTCTTTTGTATGACTAAAGGGTAGTCTTTTTGTAAATCCCAATTTTTGTAGAAGTGATCGCGGGATAGTAATGTAATAGCTTTTGGCTATGGAATCAAGTTGTAAATAGTTTTGAACTATGAAGAAGCATATTAATATAATAAAGTTTTTATTAAATGTGCTTTGTTGCGATATGAGTTATTATTGTGGAATGATAACTAAGTAAGTAAATAGATGATAATGAAACTTTATTTAATCAGAATAATTCCGCCAAAAAGAAGACAATGTAATCAGGAAGAGGAATCACATAACGATAACCAAGGTGGTCAGAATAACCCTATGCAAGAGTTCGTTAATTTATTAACGGTTGCATTTAACCAAACTGGAGGTAGAGCACCCGTAGTACCTAGGGTAGCTAGAACAACTACCTTTAAAGAGTTTAAAAGGGTAGGTCCACCAAAGTTCAAAGGAGCAACGGTCCCAATAGAGGCCCACACATGGGTGAAGGAAATAGAAAATGTGTTTGTTATTACAAATGTAGCTGAGGCGTAAAAGACTTCTTTTGCGACTTACATGATGAAAGGGGAAGCCAAGTTTTGGTGGGAGGCTCACCAGGGTGGGGATAAAACTGATGCTATTACGTGGGAACAGTTCAAGAAGGTATTCTTCGAGAACTATTTTCCTACAAGCATGTAGGGGAGAATGGAGATTAAGTTCCTAAAACTTAAATAAGGGGACATGACGGTTCCCTAATACGCGGCCAAATTTAATGAATTTGCAAGGTTTGCTCCACACGAAGTGGACACTAAGGAGAGGAAGGATCGTAGGTTTGAGCAACGCCTGAAACCCTGGATCTATAGTAGGATTTCCATTTTCCAAAGTGCCTCAAATGTGACCATTCTGGAGAAGGCAATAATTGTAGAGGGTGGCTGTGACACCCCCAAAACAGGTATACATCACCCATCTTGAGTCGCCAAATACATGGTACAGAATACAAATACAAACTTAATTATACAAACGTCGTGTAATATACGACAAACATAGCTTAGAGTTTAAACAAGTTAGAATACATCAATAACTCTTGGAATTAAAACTTATTCGCAAAAATTTCAAGTTGTAGCTTGCTCAAATAATGATTAAGAATACAAGAATTCACTTAATTAAAGTTTAGAGTAAGAACTTGCTCAACAAAAATGTAGAGTTAGAAAACTTGCATCATCATAAACAAACTAGATACAAGAAACTTGCTCAATGAAAATGTAGAGTTAGAAAACTTGCATCATCATAAACAAACTAGATACAAGAAACTTGCTCAATGAAAATGTAGAGTTAGTAAACTTGCATCATCATAAACAAACTAGATACAAGAAACTTGCTTAATTAAAATGTAGAGTTAGAAAACTTGCCTCGAGTGTAAGCTATAATATTAAAACTCACGTTCACCTACACATAGTATTAGAACCACAATATTTATTAGATATACTAACATTCACTTTCTAACATAACACACATTTCTAGTTAAACTTGTTAATTTAGTACAAGTCTTATGTTACTATATATATATATATATATATATATATATATATATATATATATATATATATATATATCGGAAATTCCAAGTGTTGGCTTCACAACACTTATCTAACATTCATTGTGTACACTAAGTTATAATATATCACGTTTATACCTTATAAATCCTTTTACAAAGTTGAAATTATCAATGACATGACACGATACTGATTTAATCTTCTTGTTACATGTTTAACACCTTAACACAACCTTAGACCAAGTTATAGTGGTAGTCCATAGTTTGCAGCAGCAGCAGAAATTACTATCTCAGATTGTAGGTGGTGGTGTAATTGCATACATATATATTATAGGATCAAAGATACCAATGCTTGCAGAGTATCTGGCCTTGGCACCTTGCCAAGCAATTTGCGTCGGTGTAATGTAACGTAACCGTGAGACAATGAATGAAAAGTAGTGATGTTTAGCCCAACTAACACAAATTTCACCCACAAAATAGTGAAATTAACATATACAATTGCTATAAAACTATCACAAACATGTTTCCTCAAATATTCATCAACATAGAACGATTTAACAACAACTTTAATAAGTTTAATTCCTCAAATTCCATGTTTTCATACAAAAACACCATTTTTGACATCCTTTACAAAAATCATCATTATAATCTCAGTTTTATGCCAAATCACTTCATTCAAACTACGTTCTCTTCGTTTCTTAACGAACTAACAAAACAAGACTCAATTTATAGTTTATCATACGAATTGACCACCAAAATTGGTACTTACATAAGCTATATTACAAATACATATTGTAATTTACTTTTCTTCCTTTTTAAATGAAGTTAGCATATTATTCCTTGTTTACATACAAACTCAAACATAACCAACACATATAATCACTACAATTCAGTTGTATAGCAACAATTCAACAAAAATCGAATTCACAGAACATATAAATTATGTCCTAAACTCATATTTGTATACATACATACATACATGCATACATACATATATATATATGTATATATATATATATACTAAGGTTATGTAAAAATACCTTTTGTTGCTTTAAAAATCCTTGCTAACTACTAGAATTGTTGTGAAAATTCTTAGGATTCTCTCAAATTCTCTCTCAATTCTCTCCCAGCTTCTCTCTGAAACTCTCAGTATACTAAACAAAACTGATAACCCACCAAGTATGCGTAAAACAAATTATAACTCCAGCCAACGCACACTTTCAAACGTCTAAAATCCGACGTCTACTAAGTATCCCTATTAAATCATCAGTTCTAAATATATATTTATATTATTTATTTTATTTGTTATAATGAAATTCATAATTTAAAAATCCAAAAGCCATAAGGCTTTTTTTGGAAAAAAGTCTTTAAAATAAAGATTTAATATTTTAAGCTTTGTTTGGGTTAAATCAATTTAAAACTACTTTAATTATTTTAATCACATATTATTTATTTGGATTTCCATATCCACATTAATCAAATAATTTAATTACACATATTATATTTTAAATAAATTTTCCACTTAAACAATTATCACAAAATTATAATCTCATTATAATTTTATTTAATAATTTAACATACTATCTTAAGTATTAAATCAAAATAACAATATAAAATCTCATGCTATATTACAACTCTCTAAATTATAAATTAATTTAAGTTAGAATATTATCTAATAAATTTAATTCATAAATATTTACTAACAACCATCACATAAATAAAATATTTATTCAACAATAAACACCTCAAATAAATATTTATATAATTTAATAAATATTTAAAATTACAATTTAAAATTTTGGATTGTTACATCATTCCCTCCTTACAAGGATTCTGTGCCCAGAATCACAACTCAAACAATCAAATTGTCACATTCTTCCCTTCTTACAAAGATTCTGTCCCCAGAATCAAAGACACGGACTAAACAAATAACTCAGGGTAATTCTTTATCATTTCAGCTTCGAGTTCCCACGTAGCCTCTTCGACATTGTGGTTCCTCTATATCACCTTCACAGAAGGTATCACTTTATTCCTGAGCACTTGTTCTTTCCTGTCGACTATCTGGATAGGAACTTCTTTATAAGACAAATCTTTACTGAATTGCAATGGTTCATACTCGATTACATGTTTATAATCGGGTTTATACGGTCGCAATACTAACACATGAAAAACATTGTGCACATGTTTTAATTATAGAGGTAAAGCTACTTCGTAAGCCACCTCTCCCACTCTTCGCAGTATCTCGAAAGGTCCAATAACCCTTGGGCTTAGCTTTACTTTCTTGCCAAAACGATTTTTCCCCTTCCAAGGAGAAACTTTCAGGAAAACAAAATTTCCTGCTTCAAATTCGTGATTCTGCCTGTGCTGATCAGCATACTTCTTTTGTTAATCTTGAGCAGCTACCAATCTTACTCTGACGAGTTTGATAACTTCAGCGGTCTGCTGTACAAGTTATGGTCCTAACAGTTGACGTTCACTAAATTCATCCCAAAGATAGTGGAGTTTCGCATTTCGTCAGATAATGCTCAGATGGCAAAGATGCCAATGCTTGCATGGTAACTGTTGTTGTATGCAAATTCCACCAACGATAAATGATCACCCTAGTTTCCTTTGAAATCCATGATGCATGCTCTAAGCATATCTTTTAGCATCTGGATTGTTCGTTCATTTTGCCCATCAGTTTACGGATGATATGTTGTACTCATCTTCAGTTGTGTTCCCATGCATTCTTGTAGTTTCTTCTAGAAGTTTAAGGTGAATATCGGATCTCTATCTGATACTATTGATATTGGAACTCCATGTCTCGACATGATCTCTTTAACATATAGTTTTTCCAGCTGATCAAGATTAAATCTATCCACTATCACCCAAATCGCATCATATCCTTTCTGAGTCATTGGAAGACCTACCACAAAATCCATTGTGATATGCTCCCATTTCCATTCCAGTATTTCCAACGGTTGAAGTAATCCGCTTGGCCTTTGATGTTCTACCTTCACTCTCTGATATGTCAAGCACTTTGCAACGCATTCTGCAACGTCTCTTTTCTTATTTGGCCACCAAAAATTTCACCTCAAATCTTGATACATTTTTGTACTTCCCGGATGAATCGAATATCTTGAGCTATGAGCTTCTGTCAAGATTTCTTCTTTAACATCTTGTACTTCTGGAACCTAAATTTTTCCCTCGAACCTTAGTTTTCCCTCTGTATCAAGCTTATACTTCACTTCTTTACCCTCGACCACACCTTCCTTTATTTTTCTGCATTCTTCATCCTATAGTAGAGCGTTCTTCACCTTGTCCACCAAAGTTGGACTAGCTTCCATCTGGTACAATTTTTCATCAATTTCTTTTGGAAATTTGATTTCCAACTCTAGCCTTGCCATCGCTGAAATGAGTTCCTCCTTATCGGTTAACAACATCAACCTTTCTCTGCCTTTCCTAATAAAGGCATCTGCAATCACATTAGCTTTACCCGGATGATAAAAGATCTCACAATCATACTCTTTTATCAATTCCATCCATCTTTTTTGACGCATGTTTAGGTCCTTCTGTGTGAAAATATACTTTAGACTATTATGGTCTGTGTAGATCTCATATTTTTCTCCATAGAGATAGTGTTTCCATATCTTTAGAGCAAATACTACTGCCGCCAACTCTAAATCATGAGTTGGATACCCTTTCCCGTAGTCTTTCAATTGCCTTGATGCATACACAATGACTTTGTCGTTCTGCATAAGGACACAACCCAATCCTTTGTGTGAAGCATCACTATACACCACAAAATTTCTTGTATTATCTGGTAATAACAAGACAGGTGCCACACTGAACCTCTTCTTCAATTCCTTAAAACTCTCTTCACACTTCTCCGTCCAAACAAATTTTATAGATTTTCTCATCAAACTTGTCAACGGAATGGCAATCTTGGAAAAATCTTGAATAAACCGTCTGTAATACTCTGCCAATACCAAGAAACTTCTCACTTCTGATGGAGTTCTTGGTTGTTCCCAATTTATCACAGCTTCGACTTTTGATGGATCCACTGAAATTTCATCCTTGTCGATTACATGCCCAAGAAATTGTACACGTTCTAGCCAAAATTTACATTTAGAGAATTTCGCATATAACTTTTCTTTTCTTAGCGTTTCTAGTGTCAGATGTAAGTGTTCCGCGTGTTCTTCTTAAGATTTAGTGTACACCAGTATTTCATTGATAAATACAACCACAAACTTGTCTAAAAATGGTTTAAACACCGTGTTCATCAAATCCATGAACGTTACATGGGTGTTTGTCAAACCAAAAGACATCACCAAAAATTCGTAATGTCCAAACTGAGTTTGAAATGCCGTCTTCGGTACATCCTCCTTCCTTACTTTCAGTTGGTGATACCCACTTCTTAAATCTATTTTTGAGAAATATCTAGCACCCTTCAATTAATCAAACAAGTCATCTATTCTCGGAAATGGATACTTGTTTTTAATAGTGACTTTGTTTAATTCCCTATAATTAGTGCAAAGACGCATTAACCCATCCTTCTTCTTCACGAATAAAACGGATGCTCCCCACAGTGATACGCTCGGTTGAATATACTTCTTATCTAGCAGTTCTTGCAGTTGTACCATCAATTCCTTCATCTCTACCAGAGCCATTCTGAACGGGGCCTTCAATATCGGAGCAGTTTCTGACGCTAACTCGATCATGAACTCGATTTCTCTGTCAGGCGGAAGTCCTGTCAAATCTTTCGGAAACATGTCTACAAATTCCCTAACCACTGGTATTTCCTCCAGTTTCACACCCTTCTTCTTTTGAGTATCGACAATGTAGGCTAAATACCTACTACAAATCCCCTAACTCAACAACTTCTTGGCTCAGATAACCGCCGACACCTTGCTTGTCTCAGGCGATTTGCTACCATGGAAAACTACCTTTTTTGAGTCATAAGGTTTTACACTTCTTTTGGCAATCAATTATCGCTTCATAATTGAACAACCAATCCATTCCCAATATAACGTCAAACTCTCCAAGTTTTATCGGGATTAAATCTACTTTCATAACACTCCCCTTAATGTTCACCTTACAATTCTTGTATATGAACCTAACAGGAATTACTTTTCTATTCGTAATTTCTATGTTTAAAGGAAAATTCAACTCTTCACTAGGTATTTCTAACCTCTTAGCAAAGTCATCAGATATAAACGAGCAGGTAGCACCCGAATCGAATAATACATATGCATTTATATCATTAATTGGGATAATACCTGACACGATATCTTTTGATTGCACTGTGTCTTGCACCGTCATGTTGAAAGTTCTGTCTGTGGGATTATTTGTTGACATTGGCCCAGCAATAGTCAGTGCACCTCCACTGCCACTTCCCTTGTTTCCACTTGTCTCACCAGATTTCTTCTTTGGACACTCGCGAGTAAAATGATCCTTCGACCCTCAGATGTAGCAAGCATTCTTTTTGGGTTGATTGCAGTTTGGGGAAATGTGACCCTCCTGACCACAGTTAAAGCACACACGCTTCCCCCTTAAACACATACCCATGTGAAACTTCCCACATGTAGCACATGCGTCAATCTTCTTCTTCTGCTAATTACCTTGCTGATTTCCAGCTCCCACATTTGCATTCCACTTCCTTTTCAAATTATTGTTACCATTTCCGCCGTTACCACCACCATTTTTAGCTTTACCCTCACTCTTCTTCTTTCTCTGCTCTTGGTTGTGCTTTGTTCTGACCTCGTCTCTACTCTCGGCCGAGAATTGCCTTCTCAAGCTAATCGCTATAAACGCGTCTTTAATCTGGAGCAGGGGAGACTCTACTGTACAACCATGGCTTCTGTCCCTGCTCAAATCTCCTTACCTTACGTTCATCCGTATTCACTTGATATGACGCAAACCTCGCCAACTCATTGAACCTTGCTGCATACTCCGACACTGTCATTGTGCCCTATTTTAGCTCTAGAAACTACACTTCTATCTGATTCTTTGAGCTTTCTGGGAAATAGGTCTCGAAGAATATTTCCTTAAATCTATCCCAAGTCATTACCCCTTGACCTCCTCGGGTTTTATTGGCTTGCCACCAATAATCGACCTCTACTTTCAACATGAATGTTGCAAAAGCAGTCTTCTGGTTATCCCCTACCCTAGCAACATCGAACACTTTCTCTATTTCCATGATCCAGGTCTGTTCCTCAACCGGATTCATGGACCCACGGAACTCTGGTGGCCCAACCGCCTTGAAGTCCTTAAATGTTGCAACTTGATTCTGTGGCTAATTCTGTAATGCTCCCGTCAGTAGTGTTACAAATTGTTGAACTGGATTAGCCTCAGCATTGTTGTTATTCTCAGGGGTCCTTTGTCGGGGTTGACGTCTTAGAGGCATTTTCTGTTAAAATACACCCATTAGATTCTATTCAACCTTTTAAATATTTACTACTTAATTTGCACACTATAAAAAAATTATCACATAACACATAACAGTTTGAATAAAATAATAACTTTTATTCATTCATAATCTTTTTAGGAAACATAAAAATAATAGCATCACTGCTACTTGCATTACTTTCCTGAACTACAAAAGTTTCAGGACAACTACATCATCATCCTATCTCATTGGTTATATCATACCCGGGATTAACATCTTATTTACTTCTTAATCACAGAGTAATTAAATTCATTATGTCCTATTAAAATGTTACATAGCCTTACGACGCTCCTCTTCCATAATGCAAAACATTGTTCGGCGATCTAAAATGTATGATGGCAGCGTCTCGAACTAAATCGGATAACCCATGACCCGATCTTGAGCTCGATTAATCACGCTGTTGAATACATTATTCATCTCTTCCATCTTTATCCTCTTTTCTTGTGCCTCTCTCTCTGCTACCCTGGCTCGTTGAAAAGTTTCCTCATACGCGTCTTCGGCTCTTGCCCTCTTCGTAGATTCTTCTTTCAATTTGTTCTCCAGCTCTGTAATCTTCTCTGTCAGTTCTTCGTTCTCTCCTTCAGTGTGGATCAGCTTCTCTTTGACATTATTAAGATGTTCATCTCGATCCTGGATCTCTTTGTCCTTCAACGCCATTGCGATCTACTGTTTAGCTACTATCTCTTGCAACTCCTCGACGGTATCCTGGAGTTCTACATTGCGATCGTATACCTCATCGTACATATGGGAAACTATCAAGTTTAGTGGAATCTCTTCCTCCTCGTCCTCCTCATCCTCATTCGACTGTGGCAGCTCAACGGGATCCTCCTCGTCCGACTCTATCTCATCATCCTCTTCAGGTAAACCCTCATGCTAAACCACTGTGACCAACGGAGATGTTTCCCGTGGCAGTAGTTGTTCCCAAACCACCTAAATATCTCGAGGCTCCTCCTCTATAGGCATCTGGGATCCTTCCTCCCTAGCCTGACTGGATTCTCCTACATTAGCCATCCTGACAACTAAATTTTAAGTTTTAATTGCTAATCATTACTACTCGACACTCACGAGCATATAATTTACAATCACATAAGCACATAAGTGTTTTATTACTTCTTTCTTAAAAACTCGATAAGAGTTTATCACCACTATCTTTTCAAAGGTTACTTCCTAAGGCTTTTTTCCCACCTAAGGTTCAAAACCTAAAAGCTTTGATACCAACTTGTGACACCCCCAAATCTAGGTACTTCATTCCCACAAGACTTGGTGTTCACTTTCAATTCATTCTAATCTATCTACCCAATTATAATGAAAAATTAAATCATAAATCCTCCCTTAAAATAGGGTTACAACAATAAATAAAAATCTTCCCAGGTTGTCTAACCTTAAACATCAATCAAGTGTGGAATTAAAATAATTACATTACATTAATAAATATAAAATTCAACATCATGACAATCACTAAAATTACAAGTCTTCATCACTTGTACATTTTTCCTTTTCTATTGTTAGTTGTAGGTTCGTCGACCTTCTCAACTTTAGCTACAATGAGTGTATATATATGCAAGAGTGAGCAAAATAAATGCTCAGTAGATATAACAATGAATCAAAGAGAATATAATAACTGCCAATGAATAGGCTCATCAAAACTGAATAATACTCTACCAATGATAACCAATAACTGAAATCAAAAAATGAATTATATTTAAGGGTCATAAGTGTGACGCCCCCAAAATAGGTATACATCACCCATCTTGGGTCGTCAGATACATAGTATAAAATACAAATACAACTTAATTATATAACTGTCGTGTAAAAATACGACAAAACATAGCTGAGAGTTTTAACACGGATATCGTCTTCTAGACAATATCCACACTCAATGAAATTCTCGTTACAATTATTATCACACTATTTCACAGAATAGAGAGGACAACTAAAACAACCATCTGGACTATCAATCCGTTCCCCGACTCGTCCCAGCTATATTCTCATTTTCTGAAGAGAACAGTGAAATAAAGGGTGAGCTCAACTAGCCCAGTAAGAATTATTATGACTAAGATAATGCAGAATAAATTATCCTTAGCCTTCAACAGTATAACAACTGATGGATTATAATAGACAACAAGTTTTAGATCAACAACTGCAGTGGAATAAGCAATCCATTAAAAGAGTCAAGTAGAACATAATGTCTACTATCTCTTCTAGATTAAAAGTCCATCGTTAATATTTTATTCCTGTAATACTCAACAACAGTTCTTTGTTATACCCAATACAACAAGAACTATCATTACCTGTCTTCACCTAAACCACCAAAGATTATAGTTAAATCCATAATTCATATTTATAATCATATAACTCAACAGTTTCTCCTTGCCACAAAGGCTTAATAGAACGTTTACTCAATATATTTACCCCAAAGGCTAAAGATATTCAAATGTAATAACAATGATCATACCAATCAGTTGTCCATGCACTACGGGCCAAAGACATTCAACTGTTAACTAACGGTCATGATCCTGCCAATCACATCATCGAATTATCCATGCACTATGGGCCAAGGATATTCGTTATTATCACCAGTGGTTATGATCATGTCATACACCTGTCCATCTTTGCACGCAAGCCAAAGATATACAACTATAAAACCAATAATCAACAATTCGTCTTTGCACGTAAGCCAAAGATATACAACTATAAAACCAATAATCAACAGTCCATCTTTGCACGTAAGCCAAAGATGACTTTCATCACAATATAAGCATGGGGATGATGACAATGATATAAGCATTAATCAAACGAAATCAAGGATAAATATTAAAGACTTTAAATTTATCCAGAGTTTAAAAATATCCAAATTGTCAACACGATCTTGCTTTTGTGGAGTAAAATTCAAGAATAATATTCATGTACCAAAAATAATTTGGTCGGAAAAGAAATATATTTTTAAGTAAATAGTACCCGTGAATAGTAACTTCGTGAATAAGTAACTCATGAATAGTAAATCGTAAATAGTACTCAGATTCAGTATATAATATCGTATACATAAATAATGTCATATATGCAAATAGTTCCCATATACATGAATAAGTGTCGTATACGTGAATAGTAACTCGCACAAAAAGATAAAGTTTCACAATAAAATCCATATAAATATTTATAATACCTTAATCCAAATGTTATAAATCACTTAATAATCTCATAATCTAATATTATTAATATTACCACAATATTTTAATCATTTCTTAAACTTATAAACAAATTATTTTAATTGTTTACACTTTACTAATTAATGCATTTAATCATCCTAAAATGCCAAACTCATAAGATTTCATCACCAATAACCAAAACTCTCATCAAAAATCTGCATATACCATATATAGGATTTCCGAGCCATAAAATTCTATTTTCCAATTACTTTTACTTCACATAACATATTTAATTCATTTACTCATAACTAGTCCATTTTCATAAAAAATACCAAATCAGTATAAACAAATTTTCTTGTCTGGGATTTAGCAGAATATAGTCCCATATTGAACATATATTTTTCTCAAAATTTTTAAAATTCATTTACTATTTAGACATTTATCAAAAACTGTTTTTTTGTCCAAAAATTCCAAAATTTACAGGGTATACTGCTGTTATATAGATGTACTCCCAATAAAAATCTCAACAATTTTGGAGTTAACCACAAGGAGTTATAAGTGTTTACTTTTAAAATAGTATTTTCCCATAAAATTCATAACTCTTAATCTATACATCCAAAAATCGCTATTTTTGGACAAAATATAGAAAACTCATCAAATTATCATTTCAATTTTTTCAAGAATTTTTTAGGGTAAAAAAATTTACGAAACTGCCCCTGGCAGAAACCCCTTACTTACAACGATTGAACAAAAATAATATTCCTTAAGAATATTGAACGAAAATAATATTCCTTACGAATATTAAACGAATATAATGAATATTGAACGATAATAATATTCATACGAATACGAAAAATAATATCTCTTCAGAATATAAAAAAATAATAACTCTTACCTTAGAAAAAACTGGATACTGGAATAGTGAGGTAGCAGACTTCTCATCTTCTTTTTCTCTATAATTTCTCTCTATAATAATTACTCTATAGATTTAGTGAATTGGTGAGAAATGAAGGAAGAATGAGCTTTTATTTATAGGAAAATATAGTTTCAATAATTGCACATTTTGGGGCTCGAAATATTACAGTATAATACCTTCCTCTTTTTCTTCATTTTTAATTTAGTCCTGCAAGTATTATCAAACTTGCACTACCTCCCCTAATAGTAAATCATGTGAATCAATAGTAAATTATGTGACTCAATAGTTCTAAACATTTATAAAAATTAATTATAGTATAGTACCTTCATCTATACCTCTATTTTTAATTTAGTAATGCAAGTATTATCAATCTTGCACCAACTCCCCTAATAGTAAATCATGTGAATCAATAGTATACACATGTGAACACATAGTTATAAGCATGTGAATTAATAACAATTAATTGCTCATTTATCTGATTAATTACGCGATTGGTCGATATAACCTCCAGACATCAATTATTATCGAAATAAATGTCGATTTCCACTAACACTAATAATCCCAACAGAATGGAACTATCAATTTCATCTTTAATCAACATGAACTTATTCATCATTAATATTATAACTCACAATATTTAACAACCGTGTCGTTCCCGTGAAAAGGGGCTTTACGATAAGGATTTCTCCTTATTGGCGCGCAATTAGGTGACCAAACCTCTCCTTTACAGAACTTTTAGACATTTGTCAATATTGCAAATAATAATATGAATAACTTTGTCATCTCAAATATTGATTTAATAATATAACATATTATGCAGATGATACTGTGACAATAATTGAATCAATAATATAAGAGATATGATGCATCAATTAGAGCAATAATTGAGTATAATTGAGTGACTTCTTACGTAAGCATCAATAATCAATACTGTGTGCTACTATGCAACCACGCGTATTACTGTACTTTTATCACCGATTATTTTGTGACAACTTACTTACTTTGAAAAAATTTCACATATTACCCTTAACTTTAACCTTTTATCAATTTAACCATTTATTAAATAGAATAATTATAAGAAAATTGAATACTTTCATTTCATAAAATTTGGGGTCTCACAATAAGACCACGAACTATGTCCACAGTTACAAGTAATCTTTCAACTTTAACCTTAACAGTTATATTGTAGGGACTTCACATACTTAGGGGGATCAGCCCTTCATACTATGTATTGTGCACAAACATCTAAACGCATTGTGTATCCCCTATAATAGGGTTGTTCTTCTCAGTTTTAGAGTACAAGTCCGCACCAAAGAAAGTTTGGTTTGGACAAGCTTTCAAGGGTAATTTAGAGTTTAACGATCAACAACTAGGGGACTAGTTGAATCAATAAGGTTTGATAACACAACAGTTGTTTAATAACAACATAACATGGAACAATGAATAATTGTAAGCGAACTTATTATATATTAAACTCACGCTTAGAAACAACTACAAAGCATAAGTATTGAATAACAATGAACCTTGCTTGAAGAACATTAAGCTAGGGCTATGATCTTATTAAATAAGATATAGACTTATTGAATATATATTAAGTAATAGCAAGCTGAAAGTAAAACTTGCTCAATATAAGAATAACTTGTGCCAAGTAATTGAAATAAAATAATTTGACATTTGAAATTGGAATTCAAGAATTTACATTCACAATACAAGAATGATAATAAAGAAACTTGTCTAACAATAAACAAGTTAGAATACATCAATAACTCTCAGAATTAAAACTTATTCGCCAAAAGTTCAAGTTGTAGCTTGCTCAAATAATGATTAGGAATACAAGAATTCGCTTAATTAAAGTTTAGAGTACGAACTTGCTCAAGGAAAAATGTAGAGTTAGAAAACTTGCATCATCATAAATAAACTAGATACAAGAAACTTGCTCAATGAAAACATAGAGTTAGAAAACTTGCAGCATCATAAACAAACTAGATACAAGAAACTTGCTCAATGAAAATGTAGAGTTAGAAAACTTGCCTCGAGCGTAAGCTATAATATAAAAACTCACGTTCACCTACACATAGTATTAGAACCACAATATTTATTAGATATACTAACATTCACTTTCCAACATAACACACATTACTAGTTAAACTTGTTAATTTAGTATAAGTCTTATGCTACTACATATATATCAAAAATTCCAAGTGTTGGCTTCACAACACTTATCTAACATTCATTGTGTACACTAAGTTATAATATATCACGTTCATAACTTATAAATCCTTTTACAAAGTTGAAATTATCAATGACATGACACGATACTGATTTAACCTTCTTGTTACATGTTTGACACCATAACACAACCTTAGACCAAGTTATAGTGGCAAATCCATAGTTTTCACGCAATAAATAGAATTAATATCTCAGATTGTAGTATGGTGGCAATTGCTGCCGTATATAACTGTTCGGGACTACAAGCTATTGCCGTTCATTCTTTTCGGGTCTAGCATCAAAGGGTATCTTTGGTGCAGTACGACAAAACCGTAGACAACAATGAACAAAGAGCTGCTTTTAGCCCAACTAACACGAATTTCACCCAAAAAATAGTGAAATCAACATATACAATTGCTATAAAACTATCACAAACATGTTTCCTCACATATTCATCAACATAGAACGATTTAACAACAACTTTAACAAGTTTAATTCCACAAATTCCATGTTTTCATACAAAAACACCATTTTTGACATCCTTTAAAAAAATCATCACTATAATCTCAGTTTTATACCAAATCACTTATTTCAAACTACGTTCTCTTCGTTTCTTAACGAACTAGCATAAACAAGACTCAATTTACAGTTTATCATACGAATTGACCACCAAAATTGGTACTTACATAATCCATATGACAAATACATACTTTAATTTACTTTTCCTCCTTTTTAAAAGAAATTAGCATACTATTCCTTGTTTACATACAAATTCAAACATAACCAACAAATATAATCACCAAAATTCAGTTGTATAGCAACAATTCAACAAAAATCTAATTCACGTAACATATAAATTATGTCGTAGAACTCATATATATATATATATATATATATATATATATATATATATATATATATATATATATATGTATATACCAAGGTTATGTAAAAATACCTTTTGTTGTTTTAAAAATCCTTGCTAACCACTGGAATTGTTGTGAAAATTTATAGGTTTCTCTCAAATTCTCTCTCAATTCTCTCTCAGCTTCTCTTTGAAACTCTCAGTATACTAAACCAAACTAACAACCCACCAAGTATGCTTAAAACAAAATATAACTCCAGCCAACGCACACTTTCAAACGTCTAAAAACCGACGTCTACTAATTATCCATATTAAATCATCAGTTATAAATATATATTTATATTATTTATTTTATTTGTTATAATAAAATTCATAATTTAAAAATCCAAAAGCCATAAGACTTTGTTTGGCAAAAAGTCTTTAAAATAAAGACTTAATATTTTAAGCCTTGTTTGGGTTAAATCAATTTAAAACTACTTTAATTATTTTAATAAATAATTTAATTTATAATTTATAATCACATATTATTTATTTTGATTTTCATATCCATATTAATCAAATAATTTAATTACATACTATATTTTAAATAAATTTTCCGCTTAAACAATTATCACAAAATGATAATCTTTATTATAATTTTATTTAATAATTTAACATACCATCTTAATTATTAAATAAAAATAATAATATAACATCTCATGCTATATTACAACTCTCTAAATTATAAATTAATTTAATTTAGAATATTATCTAATAAATTTAATTTATAAATATTTACTAACAACCATCACATCAATAAAATATTTATTCAATAATAAACACCACAAATAAATATTTATATAATTCAATAAATATTTAAAATTACAATTTGAAATTCTGGATTGTTACAAATAATAGCTAAACAGAAAATCAAACTAAATAAAAACTTAACCCAGAAGTCTACCCATAACTCATAGGTCATACCTAAATATGTTTTTTTACAAGAAAGAACCTGTCTCTGATACCAACTTTGTAACACCCCCTTTTAAAAATAGAAAGAGAGGTTAAACAAAACACAACAAAACCGATGAAATTATAAGAAGGTGATGAATGGGTTTTATACCTACAAATCGGCCTCTAATTCGAACTTAAACTGTGTTAATTCGTTACTTTTGTGATTCATTTTACTTGTTTTGTGTTATTTTATGTTTAGGTGTGGTGGCGTAGCGTGTGTGGCTTAAAAGGTGGTTTGTGGAGAAACTTGGCAATAAAATGAGCAAAAGCTGGACTGCTGCAGAATGGACCCCCGCCGGGGCGGACATTATATAAACAAAACCCCCGCCGGGGTGGGGGTATTGAGGAGAAAATAGAAGCACCCCCCGCCAGGGCGGGCACTTAAAGAAGGAAAACCCTCGTCGGGACGGGGGTACGGGAAAAGTCCAAGACTCCTGTTTTAGTTGTAATGTTGCAGTGGCGTGAAGGAAGGAGGTTGGCATGGTTTGGAACTGTATTTGGCGTCGAGTTATAGTTAGAATACGTGTCTTATGCTGTATATTATCAATAAATAAGAACGGAGTTTAACATCTAACAATCAATTAGCAATTTGAAGCCCTAATTTTGAGAAAAAGCATTAGAGGAAGGATTGAAGGTCTGAGTCACAAAAATTATAGATTGAAGCTAAGGAGAAGGGTGATTTTGTATTCAGTCTACTTCTTTAATTCAATTTTTGTACTTAGGATTATGATTACTTTAATGATTTCAGTTTTTAATTCAATTGTGATGAACTAATTTACTTGTTAGGCTTATGACGGATCTTGATGGTTGAACGATGATTATGTAGCCTTGAATTTCAGTTTAATAATCTATCATTCAGTTTATCTATTATGATTTGTGCTTTAATTTATGAATTGCTTGATCACCAATTCTATGTGGATTTGTATGGATTCGAGAGAGAAAATATGAATCTAGAGTTAGTCACTATAGCATGTGTTCTTGAATTCTGTGTTTGAATGGAATCTTGATGAATGTTAGGGTAGAGATATGCCTAGCATCGCATGTAATCGAATAGAGAACTTGAACTTAAATCTTATTTGATTGTAATTCACATAGAGATATAGTGAGTTAGTTGATTAAGGTGTTTAGCTTAATTCTATCTAATTTGTGGATTTAAGTTAATATGGTATTAGTGCATCGAGAGATGGCTAGTTCTATTTGAGTGTTCTTGATTAATAAACTGGGATAGTGAATTGAATTGAAATAAGGTGTAATAATCAAAGTGATACTTAAAGTAAAGTTGTAAGCCTAATTCTCCAATATTTGCTTGAAATTATAGTTTTTAGGTTTGTTGATTGCTTGGTATTTTTAATATTTTAGTTTTTAATAGTTATAATCATTGAATTGGATAGTTTAATAAAATTTGGATTAATATAGAGCTGGTAATTGTTAGGATTAATTTCATATTAAATCTTTGTGGGAATGATACTTGACTTATTACTGTATTAATTGTTGACCATGTGCACTTGCGTGATTGTGCGTAATTAGAATTTAGCATCAACAAGTTTTTAGCGCCACTGCCAGGGATTTTTAGTATAGATTTTAATATTTTTCAATTTCAGTTTAATTAGTCCAATTTTACTTAAACATTTTTTTCTTTTGTTTTGTTCTTTCTTATTTCAGGTTCTTGAAGTTAGTTTATGCAAACTCGGTATAAAAACCCTGACTTGCTTCCTTTTGAGGACGATATCGAGAAACGGTTTCAAAGGCTAAGTAAGTGGAGTAAAGACACAAGGGAAAACTTTGAGAATTTTAAGAAAGAAGAAATAATGGCTGCAGAAGACCAGAAAGCGCTGAGGGATTTTGCTACTCCTAAGGTGATTGAGCTTCAGTCGAGTATCACCAGGCCGGCGATTGCTGCAAATACTTTAGAGATTAAGCCTAGGACTATTCAGATTATTTAGAACTCGGTATAATTTGGGGGATTAGCAAACGACGATCCGAATGAACACTTGGTCAGCTTTTTGGAGATATGTGACACCTTCAGATACAATTGGGTGTCGAATGACGCAGTCAGACTTCGCTTGTTCCCATTTACTGTGTGGGACAAAGTGAAGAGTTGGTTACATTCTCTACCGTCGGGATCAATAACTACTTGGGACAACCTTGCTCAGAAGTTCCTGGCTAAATTCTTTCCACTAGCCAAAACTGCAAAGATGAGAAATGAGATCACCGTGTTTGAGCAGCAGCATGGGGAGTCTTTATATGAAGCATGGGAACGGTACAAGGAACTACTTAGAAAGTGCCCTCTTCATGGACTACCAAAATGGTTGCAGATGAATACGTTTTACAACGGGTTAAATGGGAATCTCAGGACATGCATAGATGCAGCTTCGGGTGGAGCGTTTATGGCCAAGAGCTATGAGGAAGCATACGAGTTGATACAAACTATGGCAGCTAATAACTATCAGTGGCCTACAGCGAGAATGACACAGCCTAAGGTAGCTGGGGTAGTAGAGGTAGATGGAGTAACAGCATTGGCGGCACAAATTTCAGCCTTATCAAAAAAAATGGATGCCCTGACTAGTGCACAACCACAACAGGTGGCACACATTTGTGAATTATGTGCAAGAGAACATCCTACAGAGCAGTGTGCCATCAACCCAGCATCGGTTCAGTTTGTGGGCAGCTACAATAGGATTCTGCAAAACATGTATCAAAATGCCTACAACCCGTGGAATAGAATTCATCCCAACTTTTCATGGAGCAACAATCAAAATCAGCAGGCTCCACGTTCTTCTTATCCCCCGCGGTTCCAAAATCAGCATCAACAAGTAGCTCTGCATCAAGAGAAGAAAACTAATTTAGAAGATCTCTTGTTGAAATACCCTCGTCGGGGCGGGGGTACGGGAACATGAAGAGTTCAGTTCGGCAGTTACAAACATTTAGCCCATCTTCCCCACTTCCTTGAACAACAACTGATACCCACTTTCTTTAACAACAAACCCATAATTTCCTCAACTCTCACCCATTATCTCATATAATCCCCACTTAACCACTACTTTAAACCACCAAATCTCTACACTATCTCCTCCTTATAAATTCAACCCCTAACTACACCACATCTTCATCTCCATTCATACAATTTCAGTATACAAGAGTTAGGGTTCTTCAAGTGAGATTGTGGGCAGCAACAACGAAGGGGAGAAGCAACCAATTGTTCAATACATTGAGGGTAAGCAGTTATTTCTTGAAATTTCTCATCATACATCACCACATTAGAAGTTAAACTACCATTGTGGGGGTATTGTGAGTTGTTCACACCACGTGTTCGACTAATTATACAAGTGATGTTTGGGGGGAATTATGGGTTTGAGTTCATCCATTTGATTTCCATGTCACCAAAACCAAAGATCAAAGAGA